>JAGKPY010000111.1:0-86566 GCA_022609225.1 Boeremia lycopersici
AGAATATATACTATTAGCTATAGTATAATATTATAGTGTTAAGTAATTATATATAGAAGGCCTAATAGCTTATTAGGGTAGTATACTTACTTATCTAGTGCACTTACTATACACTTATATTAATATATAATAATATCTTAAGTTATAGTTAGTAGAAATTAGAGCTAGAGAAAGAGGGTATATAATAGGCTTAGGCAAAGCCTAAGCCTAGTATAGATAATAAGTAAGTAGGCAGCTATATAACCTATATAAAACTATATTAAAAGCTAACTTAGACTATATAAAGGCCTCTTAAGATATATAATACTTATTAATACTTACTATATAATTATATACCTAAGGCTAGTCTATAATAAACACTTAAACTTAAATCTATTACTTTAAAATACTATACTAAAAATTTACGTTTTATTCTTCTATATTCTAGAGTTACTTTTATAAATATATAGAATAGTTAAAAGTATTAGTATAAGTATTTAACTTCTAGAATTTTATTTTTTTTAATAAACTTCTAGAATAAACCTAGTATTATTCTATAAATATTCTTATTATTTCTTA
Organism: Boeremia lycopersici; assembly: GCA_022609225.1. Classification (NCBI taxonomy): domain Eukaryota; kingdom Fungi; phylum Ascomycota; class Dothideomycetes; order Pleosporales; family Didymellaceae; genus Boeremia; species Boeremia lycopersici. The sequence goes on from JAGKPY010000111.1 coordinate 559, forward strand.
TTAACTAGATAGCTTTAGTTTATACCTTAAGGCGCTTATAGCTTAAGGCGTTTATACTTACAACTTTTTACGTATCTTAAAGCAGTGCATTGTTATATTGGTAACGACTCCTATAGTATTAAAACCTCTAGTGTGCGCCAACTCTGCAATTTGCTTCTCGCATCCTCCCTTCTAATGTCTAGCTGCGCAAGGACCTCCGCAATAGCTGCATACACCAAGTCTATGCTTCCGCTCTTGATCTTGACTGCAATGCCGACACCACCCTCTGGCGCACTTAACCGTTTCGTGCCTTCGGACTCTCTAACACCAACTCTATAGCACCTGTCTGATCCAACCTTGCTAATAAGCAGACTGCCGTAGGTCCGCATGAGCTTAGTGCAGAAGCGATTCTCGCGACCAACCATCTTAGAATGTACGCTCATCGCCTTGAACACACGCTTCATCGTCCGCTCTCGCTCTGTGGTGGCGCTATCTATGCGGGACGCGAACTGAGCATACATTGCACCTATGCCCGTTAACGGCATTGCTGGTGCGGGGAGACTGCATCCATCGACGGCCCATTGGATGTCTTGCGCGTCTACACCCGAGATCTCCTCCACAACGCGCTTCACAGCCTTCTGCATCGGATGCTCTGAAGTGTGATAGTCGGTAAAGTTGGCGCTGAGCGACTTTGCGCCTGCGAGCATGCCCGCGTGTTTGCCGGAGCATTTATTCTCGATCGCGCCGGGTATGAAATCCGCCTTGACCTACCCTCTATTCACCGTGGCGTTCAAAGCGGGATGTCCGCCACATTGCATGTCGGCTTGTTGAGCCCCGCTGAGGGAAAGCATGGAGCGAGCACGTGAGATGTGGCGAGCCTCAGAGCTGTGAGATGCGCTCATGAGTGCGGCGTCTGCGTCCGAGAAGGTAATGTTGGATGAGCATGCCTCTAAAATGGCGACACTTTTCGCTGGTTTGACGGCGGAGCGCAGGAGTGTTTGTCGATGGGGGTTGCCTACGCTATAGAGCAGTTGACCACTAGCAGAGACTACTGCGGCATGTACGAGGTGCGTTGATTCTGTCACGGCACCGCGGGTTGTCGGATACAATCTGACATTGTGAAGCAGCAATTGCAAAACGAGTAGTAACAACGGCAAAGTTGTTACAACTGCTGAAAGCGTAGATGAGGTTGCTGAGATGCGCTAAAAAGGAGTTACGGAGTATTTGTGATCGGAGTGCATAAGTCCAAGCAATCTATGGATGCTTTTCATTCAACCAATCACCGGCAACTAAGCCGGTGACGCAGCCAAGAAAGCCACATGCTGCAAAACCTATCTAGCTATGTTAATTTTGTAGGCCAGCCATAAGCAAGTAACAGTCGCGATACCTTGTAGACAAATCTTGATCGTGACCTTCGTTGAGCAACGCTTCAAATCCATCCTCCGCTACATAAGCTGAAATTTGATTGGTACATTATTACGAGCACAGGATAGAGCATCTTACAGCAGTGTAGATAAGCAAAGAGGTTATCAGACTTGAGAGCCTAGCTTTTCAATCCCATTTTATTCATAAGCGGTTGCGCAAAGGTAGAGAGATGCAGACAATCATCATGGCTCGGAGGCGTCGTTCGAAGTGGGGCACCGCGCCCTGCGAACAGCAAGAGAGGAGTCATCTTTCAATATTAGCACGCGCCAATCGTGAACCTCTTCAACCTCATTCTTTCAACAAAATGACAACAAACACATGGCCCAATGTCCTGCTATTTGGTGCCGGCGGCGTTGGAACCGTCTATCTGTGGTTGCTGTCCAAAACCTCGACAACGACCGCTGTCTGTCGCTCCAACTATGACGTTGCAAAGAGCAACGGCTTTATTATCAACTCTTCAATCTTCGGCCAAGGCATTCATTTCAAACCGAGCGTTGTACGGAGCTGCGAAGAGGCAGTATCGGTGGATCCAACCCCATTCAACTACGTCGTAGTGTGCAGCAAAGCCATTCCTGAGACGGTGCCCAAGTGGATTGCTCCTGTTGTTACACCAGGGCATACTGTCATTGTGCTCCTTCAGAACGGAGTGGGTATAGAAGAAGAGTATCGAACTGCCTTCCCAGATAATGCAATTGTTAGCACCGTGCTGTATTTCCCAGCAACCCAGCGACCAGCAGGCGTCATTAAACATGGCGAAATAGAAAGACTTGAGATCGGAGCATACCCTTCCTCTGCACCGGACCATCATGCTAAGGCGTTTGCGCACCTCATCCGGTCTTCTGGAGCAACCGCATTATTGCACGAGGATATCCAGCTCATCAGATGGACCAAGTTACTTATTAACGCATCTTGGAACCCCATATGCGCACTTGCGTTGAGCAAAGATACTGACGTGCTTGAAAGCTGTGAAGGAGCTTCTTCTGTCATTGAGGCTGTGATGATGGAGATCCGCGAGATCGCAGTAGCACACGGGTACAACATTACTACGGAGAAAGTCTTGTTCGAGCTGGGTCGAGCTAAGGCGCGGATAGCGATTCATGCAGGAATCGAGCCGAGCATGCTGCAGGATGTCCAGGCCGGCCGACGAATCGAGGTCGAAGCTATACTGGGAAACCCTGTCAGAATGGCAAGATTAAAAGGTGTTAAATGCGACAGACTGGAGCTTTTGTACATGCTCGCGAAAACACTAGACTTGCACATGGGCAAAGCGCTTATTGCATGAACTCAGAGGACCAGTATTTTCTTCTCTGCTATTGACCTTTGTTCGCTTGTTACTAGACTATCCTATCAGATCAATTGTTTTCAAGTTACACCCCTCTCATCTCTGTTGATAGTTATTGCAGATACTAGAGCAAAATAATAGCCACGCGCAACTACTAGATTCTCTAGAATTACTGCTATAATTAAGAAACCTTCGCTGCAACAATAGTGATTCCCGCTTGTCACGATGCGCCCTACTGCTCCCTTTACTTCACTACAATTTTCACTCTCAATGTATCAAATCGTTCATCACTCTCATTAACTATGCAACCACATCAGAAAACGCTCGACTACCTTCGCCGCAAGCTTATATATTCTCATAACTACCTCTAATATAACTGCTCTGCTTAAAACTGCCTTATATTCTATACAGCCACATGACACACAACCTATCTGCAAAGAAGCATCATTCAACCAGCACATCTTTGTTCCCATTCCTAGTAATGGCGTCCCTCTTTTGGTCTACGGTAGACTTCACAGATGTAGCGATTCATGGACGAACTTTTGTTCCTGTCTTTTTCACCATCCAAGAGATCTTCTAGGAAGCTTGTTTTAACTACAGTAGCGCTCAAGAGTCCGGATCCTTTAGCGAAGACGGACATGACTACTACAAACTTTACAAAGATTGGCGCTACATGGGTGTACTCATTGTTTCACGCATACTTTCTATTTTTCATATTGGCCAACATTGCTAAGAAGTCCAACAAGATGTTCAAGATTCAGAGTAGTATACAGACAGATAAGCGCAATCCTTGTATCGCATCACCATTCACACGTCACATCTTTAGCTTATCTCTCTACAGGCTCATGGATCGTCGCAATCGCACGACAATGGCACCCAAGCACCTGTGATATCATCAGTTGCTAATCGGATTTCCGGCTATACTACTCAAATGCCCTCACCGTCATCAACCGCTAATCATGCCCCCACCACGACTTGACGCACTTCTTCGCCATCACACACTCCAGCACTCAGACTCTCTAGAATAAAGAGGAGGAAAGAAAACTCGCTAATGAGTACATTGAGAAGTTCGGCTCCATCCGATGAAGCCGTATTCTAGACTTGGAGTGGAAAAGCCAAGCAGGGAAGAGTTTCTCACTGTTGAGACACCAGATGATGATCTGTACAGTACCAGTACTGTTATTAGTCCTGAGGATGTCGACCCACCTCTCGTTTCGGAAGAACGTGAAGTACCTACGACTGCAGCTTCTGAGATGCTGGACGATTTGGAAGGCAGCGGCCTACCCATGGCCGAAGACATAATCACTAACATTGGATATCTGGCTCGCTCTCTCTCTAAGCTTACTTTGGAAGCTCGCAGATTGAAATATCAGTTCTTGTTGACGATCCAGCTCATTTCCTTCCCGGGATTACCCTGGGGACTTCGAAACTTATCATAATAATTGACCCGATCGATGGTAACGAGATGGACGTGGAGCAGATGGAAGCAGGTGCCGAAGCCATCCCGGAAAAGAAAATGGAAGCTGCGTTTTGGGGGTTCTCCCAAGTTGAGTCCTACCTACTAAATGACTGCAGCCATCTTGCAACATTCACCTTTTGCTGAGTGCTTAAACAAGCCCGACTACCAATGTATTGGATGATATTTATAAGACTTTATTGCGTCTCGGATTCCGAGTGTATATCTGGCGGGTAATGGGGCTTTACTCAAACTTGAACATACTCTCAAAGTCCCCGAAACCCGACGCGATGCCAGATTCGGTTATATAAAACAATGCCACCCAAATACCTCATCATCGGCCGCGATCCAGACCTTCCCGTTGCATTAAGTACTTTGCAAGTCCTGGTCGTCTGTATTACAGCAGTGCGACACCCGAAGTATGCTCTCAGTCCCACTGCTCACTTTCCAGCTTCTCATCTTTCTCCGAGCGATCTCCGCCAGCCCGCTCCCCCAACACCATCAGCAAGCGAAACGCAACACAACACCCCAGAACATCGGTAGTGGATTTGCGATAGCAGTATGCACCGTTATTCTCGCTGGCTTCTTCTACTTTCTCGGCATGCGTCATGAGCGCACAAAGTCGTGGTTGAACAAGCGCAAAGCGCACAATGAGTCAGAGGCCGGATGTGAATCTACGACGATCACTGAGGGACAGAGACATAAGAGACAAATCAGTTGTCCGCTTGCAGTGGTGTCATCGGCACCTATCAAACCTTACGATGAGCCCGTCGAGGCGCCAACAGCAAGCCTCCGATACTATGAGCTGCCCATCAAAGAAATCCACGAGATGGGTCTCCCGAGCCCCAAGAAGCCACCGCGAGCAAGTTGGCTCTCGTTCGATCGCAAACCTTGGTGGATGAGATATCCGGAGAGTAATGAGCAACGCCGGAGTGCACGAACAAGCGGGAGTAAGAGTGTGCGGAGCTGGTTCAAGAGCGGTGAAAACCCGGACGTCACACGAGATACAGACCATATCTCGTCAACTCACACGAGCGAGACCGTGCATAAAGAGGAGTGTAGTACAGATCTGATTCAAGGTGAGAGAAAAAGCGATGGGAGTTCTCTAATGGAGTGGGGTGGGTTGGACTATGTACGCAGAATCTACACGGAACGCAAAAGCAGGATCGGGCTGTGATATCGTTCGGGTGCCTGATACTCTAACTCAAAACTACTATATACAAATTGATGCCCGCCTGCATACTATACCTGCATAAGTTGTAAAATCAACAGCGGTGTAAAATCAGAACTACCTATGGTTAGACTGTGATGCCATCTGGGTTGGACATGTCGAAAGAATCAGAGAGGCGACGGAGCTTCAACGGCTGCGGCATCTCAATGACCGCCGGCGAGTACAAAGGATCAAGGTCCTCGCTAATTCCCAGTTAGCGCATTACAACGGGTTCCTAGGACGATCGTGGCGACATACATATGCAACAGCTCGCTTTCGCTACCTTGATCAGGTTCCTTCTTCCGACCACCCATGTCGAACGCGAAGTAATCAGGATTCTCCTTGAATGGGTTGCTAATCTCAGGTGTGACCATGTCGATGACTGCCGGCGTTGGTGGGATGGTAGTCAAGATGGTATGCGGGTGGTCGCCAAAGTTAGGCATCTTAGTCGGACATGCAGCGCTGATACTTGCACGGAAGCCCCTCGAATTCGGGTCCGGCAGCGGCAGATTGACGTTACTGTTCATGCTCCCGCGTGATGACTTGGACGGTGGCGGTCCATACGGGCTGCTCACACTGAATGCGCGTTTAATGATGCTGAACGCAGAGGCAGTCGACGAGTTGCGACTACGTGTGCTTGCTGCACCGCCTTGGTCTTGGCTACTGGCAGACGAGACGCTGAGATTACGATTTTTGATGGGTGCAGCAGGTTGTGATGCCGTGGTCATCAGACTGAAGATGCCACGAAGTGCGGAAATAGCGGCATCCACGGAAGACTGAATGCTGCTCCACGAGTACTCCAGGCTGATGAAGTCGTCGAGGCGGTCTTCAAGACTGTTCATTTCGTTCAAACACACGCAGACTGCGTCAGCCATGATCGTGGCGCCGGTAATCCAGGCGTTTGCTACCGCATCTTGACAATAGACTGGTTGGGCTTGGATGAGGTTAATGGCAGAGTTTGTTGTTTTGTCGATAGCATGATCGGCCATATCGCGTTGCTGACATATGTCTACCCGCAACAAGGACTTCCGACTAGCCAGCGAGTCTTCTCCGGAGTGCATGTTATTCTTGGCGTTGTCATAAATAGCTTTGAATGCATCTTGATGGACGTAGGCAATACCCGCGTTGAGATTGTCAAGTGTCGAGAGGACGCCGTCTGCGTTGTCGCCGAGTGTCTGGTTGAGAAGAGCAACATGGTCCGTACCTTCAATCAAAGCGTGAGCTTGTAGCGATTTGAAGAAGCTGAAGTCGCCTGTTCGTCGGGCTGCGTGAAGATTGTGCCTTACTAGAGCAATTCGTTGCGTCCAGTGTAGTTTTTGTGTCCCATCAAGAGTCATCCTGTTGTGCTAACGGTGCTCCCGGTCTTCAACTCTATTTATATTTAGTAAAAGGACACTGTTGATGAAGGCTGGCATCGAAGAGATCCGGACCCAGCTGGGGTTTTGTTGCTGCATTGCTGCTAGTGGTTCGCCACTGCCCCTACAGACCATTGTTGATGGGCATGAAACATGGCCATATCGATATCAAATGTTTGCAATGACGTTTTCAACTCTTGTACGCGACTGTCATTTGGAAGAGGAAAATGGCGATGATGACTAGCTGCGATCCACGGGAGGTGACTTGCGGGCAGGAAGATCTTCCCATGTGCAGTGTGCGTAGTGAGTCGACTTCATTGTCAAAGCGAACCACGTTGAATCATGTAGCAACCAGGTTTACCTTGAACAAGTTAGTGCTGGTTACTGGACCTGCATATACTAAGACGTCCCCGGATCCATACCTGACGTGACCCTTTGGGGTGCTTTAGACGAGGATGTCTCAAAGCGTTTGTCGTACGAAACGTTCTGGACATGTGTAGGGCTGAGACAACAGTTCCAGACGAGGTTCCTCCTCAGATCTAGTGTAACATGACCTTTCGCACGGCTCGAGCTCGAGATCAATGATGCCGATGCAGCCAGATTGGCTACCCTACCACTGCTCGTGATGGATGATTCAGATCACACGACGCTTCCGGGTTGCTTTAACACGGTCAGAGTAGCAAAATCGGGATATGTTTCTAGATGAGTTGCATTGGAGAAGGCCGAGAAGCACATTGTAGGTCGAGGTTACATAGCAGCACGCCTTTACTGACCGTGCCACGAGGGTGCGACTGCTGATCTCGGGGCACCTTGTATCGGGCTGCCCATTTGAGTCCAATAGCCGTTGAACCGAGATTGTGAAGGATTGCGGTATATATCGTTTGGAGCTTTGTTCGTTGTGCTTGTTGAAGGATGTCGTGCGAGGTCTGCCGCGGATCGTGACTTCGCTGGAGTCACAGATGTTGCACGGTAACGATCTGCAGCGACGTTCCCCGCTGATATCACTGGTATCGGCTGTTAGTAACGAATACATTCATAGATTCAATCAGCTCGTGCACGAGTGAGATCCGTGTTGAGACTCTCAGAAAACTGGGGGTAAAGCTCTTCAGCGTTGCGATGCTCTGATTCGCCGTGGGGTGATTATTCCCAACACCCGGGGAAGGAACGAGCCGCCGCTATTCCCAACCTTCCAGCTTCCGCCACTGACGGCAACCGGAAACGTCTCTGAGAGTGCAGATTTTTCCTTCGCAGCAGCCATTCGGCTTCGGCCATGCGGCGCGGTAACATCGCGCTTGCCCGTGTCGTGCAAGTTCATGCGAACGGACGCGACGACCCGCACGTAACCGACAATGCCCCTGCTCAAATTTTGCGCTGGGCGAATCACCAGATGGTCACGGACCACCATCAGCAACCAGCGCGGCGAAATTGAGGCTTTTGCCCATCAAGTGGACCATCACGAAATTTTCGGTGGTCGATGCGACGACCAGAGCATGGAGTTGGCCGACGGCTGAGAATCAGGCTGTTGACGCGATACACTACGGCTCCACAAATTCACACGCGCGCGATTCAAATACGTCTGTTCCCCAGTCGGTGTGTATTTGACCCAGAGATCAGTGACTCCGCGATTTTGTCTGTCAAACTCACGTTCTCCCATCGTCAAAATGGCCGCCACGCAAGGACCTGATGACATTGTGCCCAAGATGGACAACCACTCGGGCAAGTCGATTACCCGTTCGACGAGCGACCTCGAGAAGCAGCAAACACCTCACGATGATGCGTTGAAGAGGAAGCTTTCAAGTCGTCATCTGCAATTTGTGGCTATTGGTGCGTTCTATAACCTTTCCATTACAAGAAGTAATTGCTGACGTGCTCTAGGCGGAACCGTCGGTACTGGTGTTTTCATCGCCAGTGGAAGCTCAATCAACACAGCTGGCCCGGCCGGTGCACTGCTCGCCTACGTCTTCGTTGGTACTCTCGTGTACTCAGTCATGATGTCTCTGGCCGAGATGGCTACTTATCTTCCTATCGCCGGCGCCTTTACACAATACGCGTCTCGGTTTATCGATCCCAGTCTGGGATTCGCAATGGGTTGGATCTACTGGTTCTCGTGGTCGATCACATATGCCCTGGAACTGTCAGCCGCCGGTCTCATCATTCAATGGTGGAACCAGGACTTGAACATCGCCATCTTCATCACGATTTTCTGGGTTCCCATCACCGCGGTCAACTTCCTTCCCGTCGACATTTTTGGCGAGTTCGAATTCTGGTTTGCTTCCATTAAGGTCGTTGCCTTGTTTGGTTTCTGGATCTTCGCCATCATCATGAATGCTGGTGGCGTTGGGTCTCAGGGATACATCGGCTTCAAGTACTGGGACTCGCCTGGTGCTTTTGCCCCTTACCTTGCTGATAACGTCGCTGTCGGAAAGTTCGTTGGATTCTGGGCTGTTCTTATCAAAGCTGGTTTCGCTTTCCAGGGTACTGAACTCTGCGCTATCGGTGCCGGAGAATCCGCAAACCCCCGAGTTACAATGCCGAGGGCTATTCGCAACACATTCTGGAGCATCTTCACTCTGTTCATCTTCACAATCTTTTTCGTCGGTATCCTGGTCCCCTACGACAACGAGTCCATCGCTATCGGCAACACAAACGCCGGTTCGTCTCCTTTAGTTATTGCCATCCAGCTCGCTGGAGTCGCCGCGCTTCCGGACATCTTCAATGCCGTCCTCCTGACCGTCGTTTTGTCCGCTGCCAGCTCAAATGTGTACTCTGGTAGCCGCATTCTTGTCGGTCTTGCTGAGAACGGCTGCGGACCAGCTTGGCTCAAGAAGACCACCAAGCAGGGTGTACCTTACTGGGCCACCGCTATTACTGCTGCAATGGGTCTGCTCGGGTACATGAACTGCTCTGCTAGCGGAACAGAAGCCTTCAACTGGTTGTTGAACATCATTTCTGTCGCTGGTTTCATCGCATGGTCTTGCGTTTGTCTCTGCCACGTTGCCTTCATGAAGGCTCTCAAGGCACAGAATATCGATCGCGACACACTCCCATTCAAGTCCTGGGGCGGCGCACCTATGGCCTGGTACGGCTTTGGTTTCACGGCTCTCATTACCCTTACTCAGGGGTTTACTGCGTTTGTCCCTTGGAACGTCGAGAACTTCTTCATTGCATACATTAGTCTGATCCTCTTCGCGGTTTTGTACATCGGTCACAAGATTGTGTACAGACCATCATTCATCAAACCTGCTGAGGCAGATCTTTTCTCTGGCCAGTTTGTCGAGGAGACTTCCGAGACTTGGGAGGAGAGCCCGAGGTCGACATGGAAGAAGATGCTGAACAAAGTGTCATTGGCATGAGCTTTGCATTGTACCGCATTGGATGCAGGTTTTTAAAAGTCTTTACGATAGCATGGCCTGATTGCATTGCCTGGCGTTTACTTAGTGTAGCGATAGCTCGGAGCACGATACCAACGTTAATGTTTATATGTTCTATACATCTGCTTCACGCCCATGCATGCGCCTGTACTCGACTGATATTTTCATACGATGTCATACGCCCTTGCAAGCGCTGCGGTCATTTGAGCTACTGGATAGCCAACGGACTGTCCTGAGGCTGGATTCATGGCTTCACACTAAAGATCTCAGTCAGGAGTGTAGTACCTAGCAATAACAAGAGCGCTATAGTCTCGTTTGGGGAAAGGCTTATGGTCGCAGTGTGTGTGCTGTTGGATGTAGCACAGGACGCATGACTAAATTAGATTAAAGCGCCACCGTCATTGGTCGTGACTGAAAATGACGATGCAGATTATCGAGATGTAGGGATTATTGCAGGCTGGGAATGGGAACGAAGGAATGACGTACAATGGCGGAAAAGCGGGTCGGCAAACTGTCCTAGATAGGCAAGGCGTATGAAGGTTGGGCTGTTGTCAACGGCTGCACACACGCCTTTCTCCTTTCTACAACCTCTAACGTCAAACGTGTCGAACCTCTGCGTACGAGTTGTTTGTTAATTTTGAGACATGTTTGAGCGGCATTTCCATCACCTTTACTCGAGTTCTAGCACGCAGTGACACCAAAACCAACGACGTTTTTCCCGATCATGCTCCGCTCCAGACCTGGCTCTAATGAGCAACCAGGAAACTATACTACCAACCTTGCTATAGCATCCACTAAGCGAGCTAAAGACCTCGAGCAAGTTCTTCTGGATGTGAGCTCAGTCCTGATTTGTCCTGCACTTTTTGCTCCACGTCCTAGTTCGACCCCAATCCCATCCCGCCCGTGAATCCACATGGCACAACGGCAAACACGTATTCGCCACGTCGAGCCATCTCCACGCGAAACACCTTACTGGCTTTACCATTTATAAACAGGGGGCTGCCAACACAGTCGACCGTTGTCGATAGTGTAGCCGAGCTGCCTCTCGAAACGGTCAGCCGCACGCGGCAATGCCGTTGGCGTAGCCTCTCATTCGCGAGACAGACATCTCCCCCGCACATCAACATGCATCGATTGTGCAATCCGCCTGTTACGTCTCTCCTGAGCTGGCCCAATTGAGCGTGAGGACTGACGCAAGCAAGCATGTAGCTACGCTGAGCAGCACTGCCAAAGCTAAGCAACGTCACATACCCTTATCTCGTTATACTTAGTCTTTGACGTTATTGCGAGAAAGATGCTTGTCCGCCATCTAATGTCACCAATCGAAAAAGTGTGAGTTCAGCTTTGACCAGAAAGAGTTATTGCCAGTGGGGCATTCCATACAGCGATCGTCGACAGTGTGTAGAATTCGCCTCCACGCATGATTTCGCTGGTCGTTTAGGTGGATCCTCCGGTATTGATCTGCAGGAACACATCCTAAATCGTGAATTCCACTGTGCTGCATCAGCCACGAGCGGCTCTAACAGTTTACCCGTTCTTCATCTGAGCCATTCAAAATTACGCGCCGGGATTGTAGCAACTTGCCACACCACGATCGACGTCACACTTTCACAGGCACGGCCTCAGGCTGGCAACGCGACTGTTCACATTGGCCCGACTCACGAGTTTGAGCCACTCTATAGACATGCTGGGGTATAATACTCCTGGAGGGCGATGACGATCTACCTCCTTGCACGGTCTTCAATGACGATGATGTGTATCTCCTGTTTTCTCTAGTTCACCTGGAATTTAAACAACTACAGAGCGTGCAGAAATGTATAAGTAGCCCCTTGAAATGTCGACATTTGGCCATCATCAAACATCATCTTCTCACACTTCATCCTCATCAATCAATCAATCGCTTCCTCGTCCCATCAACTACCAAAAACAACCGTCAACATGCAATACCTCACCATCCTCGCCCTGGCCACTGCCGCTTTCGCCGCTCCCCTTGAGGAGCGCCAGGCCGGCCTCTGCGCATCCGGCACTCCCCTCTGCTGTGCCACCGACGTTCTGAACCTCGCTATTCTTGACTGCAAGACCCGTACGTATCTCTCATTTGAGATTCACAGCACTTGAAGATGGTGCAGCGAATTAGGACTGACATATTATATAGCAACTCCCTCGCCCCTCGGCATCAACGACTTCATTAACGTCTGCTCTGCTGAAGGTCAGCAGGCGAAGTGCTGCTTACTCCCTATCCTGGAGCAGGCGCTGATCTGCACTGATGTCGTCCCCCAGGCTGAGGCCCCTGCCGTCAATGCTTAGGCAATGAGCTGAGGCTTGACCAGGATGCTTGGTTGTTATGATTGTATTGTATCGAATTACTTGTTTTGAAACGGGTTGTAAGAAACACAAATTTTAAAATTTATGCCATCCACGAAGTCTTGCTGCTCCACTATCTTGATGGGGGGTCGTGGTGTAAGATGTTTTCGCCTTGGTGGCTTTACGTACACCCCAGCTCGATAAGCAAACTGTATGGTCGGTCGGTCGCAAATTTGCGATTGGACTGTTGCTAAATCTTGATTGCTCAGCCTACACGGTCCCCTTACTCTCCACTGGATGCTAGCACTTTGGCAAGAGACCTGTTACTAACTAAAGTCTTTCTGTGCTGCCACCGGCATATGAGACCCAATTGCATGAATCAATACTTCAGATACTTTCAGATAAGTCTCAAACGTGTTAGTCTCTCTGCTACTTATTGAACTCAACAACTGCGCCACGTAATCGAAAAGTCTGGATCGAATTTTGCAGACCACAGGGAAACAAAATAGTGATCTACATCGCATTGTACAATGTGCTATTGATAGCTCTCTTAGACCCGCTTTTCGCCATACAATGACGATCTTCTCCAGGAAACATGATCATCATCTCCAACCGGTAAATCCAACGTGCCCGTAACGCCGCTATACTGACCGTAAGACCGAAGCTCTCCGTGCTTTTCACCGACTGGGAGATTCGCGCTCAAATACTCCTAGACATCGACCCACTTTTGTATATAACAGAACGCATGACCACCATGTATATACCGTCATCTGCTCCCGTCTCGGAGCCTTTTGCATGGACTAAGTAAGCTCTCTTTGTGAATCCTGAGCATTGCCGCCCTCCTGCCAGAACCATCGACGGTCCATCCGCACCCGCAAGCACAGCAGGACGCAGAGTCTTCGTTCGTAGTCCTCAACCATGCAGCCTTCTACCACGCAACCATCTCCACCCACGACTCAGCAATGCCCTAAGAAGGAACCTCGAGCCCAAGCCCCTCGCCCAGCGTACAACCGATGTCCCCAGCCCTCATGACGAATGTGTCTCAGATCGCAACGCCGCAGCACCGCAAAACACCCGCTCGATCTTGATTAGGGACGCGTTGGCCTCTTGTCGCTGAGTGCTGATAGGCCCTTCGCAGCCTGAGACGACGTCTACAAGGCTCGCTGTCAACACAGCCTGCGCCGTCCGCGCGTGCCAATATCTCCGCTGCCTTGGCCTCGCACGTGGGTGGCCGGATTGCAAGGCCAAGTGCCAATTTGTGCGAGGCAGCTTGTCGTCGAGGCACTACTGAGGGAAGGCCAATAGGATACGTGGGCGGGAGCAAGGCGCGACTGGATGCAGTTAGTGGGGCGCTAATCTGCGCTATTGTGAGGTGCCGGATCTTGGGACTTGGGGAAATGGTTCGAGGATAATGGGTTTATTTCGGAGTGATACAAGTAGTAGATATATTCGTGCAAGCCACGGAGTCAGGGAAGACGCCTGCTGTTCGTTGACGTTTACGACTTTACGCCAGCTTTGCTCTTGATAGAGCTCGAATACACGTATTCTTTGTGCTTGAGTTGATATCAGACACCCGCCATGACTTCGACAACCGATCCCACGGTCCCACTTCCCACTGCGACGGATATCGACGACGATGATGACGATGATGACGTTGTGCCACCACCAGCTGCGACACCACCTCCAGCTCAAACAACATTTGCTTCAGCTCCTCCTCCCGCAGAGACGGCTCCTGTAGTTTCAACACCACCCGCTCCTGGTAGTGCAACAAGCTCCGGAACCGCCAGTATATCAGATAGCATCGTCCCATCCACAGCGACAGGGAGCCTCCCCAGTGGTTCACCCTCTGGTCTCATCCCCCCAAGCGACACCAATGGCGGTGGTAGCGGACTGAGCACCGGTGCATCGGCAGGCATCGGAATTGGTGTAGCCTTGATCGTATGTCTCGCCGCATTTGGCATGTGGTTCCTTCTGCGCCGTCGCAAAGCGCGTCGAACAAAGACACGCTCAACGTCCATTAACAGCTTAGACGAAGAGCACGGTTCCAAGGCACAACAGCAGAGATCCGAGATCTATGCGTATCGCGCGAGCGCGCCAGCGGAGGTCTCAGGCGACGAGAAGCCGAGGCGTTGGAGCGAGTTGGAAAGTCCGACCTACGTGGCGGAGGCGAGCGACGGACAGGTGTTCCGTGCTGAACTGCCGGGGTCTGCGGTGCCTGTTGCTGCGGCGGGGAAGGGGATGGATGAGAGGCTGTTTATGGACGCTCCGATTGATGAGGTTGACGAGCCGGTCGATAGCCAGGAGAGGACAGCGGATAAGAAGAGGGACGAACGCTTGTTTTCTGATCCGCCTATCGACGAGGGGACCGACACCCTGATTGACCATCCATCGCCAACATCCAGAGAGAAAAAGGGTTGAATATGAAGTTGACGACTTGGGTCTTCTGTAATGTTGTGGTGCCCTATAGGGCTATATACACTTCAAGCTGTCGCACAGCCGGCAGCGGCGTTTGTGGCATACTACGATACCAATACACGATGTTTGTACAATCAGTCTAATTTTTGTTGTTGATTCTGCTTTGCTTTGTGAATTTTTCGTCTTTTCATCTTGATCTCCTCGCTTGATCGTAGTAGCGTTGTTGGTGTGTATGGCCATTGCGCGGCGGGGTAAAATGAGCATAGTCAAGTGGCGACAGCACAGATGGCGACGGCGCGATCGGGGATACACCGAGCAAAGCATTCTGCGCTGGCGGGTAAAACATGGTCTCTGCGACTGGCGATATGCTCGTTGCCTGTCGAGTTGGCGACACTTCCAGGTAGGGGTTGCTGTTGCGTGCGGATTCTAGAGCGGGCTGATGCTGGCTGTTCTCCAGCGCAACGTTCCAGTTGTGCCATTGCTGCGCATTTGCGCCAAACGCATCTCCGTCGCCAGCGTGATATGATGCTCGTGGTGTCTTCTTTATGGCGAGCTCCTGAGGCTCGTAATGCCCTGGCAGCTCCGGTACTTCGCTGCCGTCGAGCTCGTGAATTGTGCGCGCATCAGCTTCGATTGGTGTGGCCTGTACATGTCGTGACTTTTCCTGTTCCTGCTGGGACCAAAAGGCTGCTCCGGCATCCATCTCAACCGGCTCTTCGCGGCTTAATTTGGTGTGCTTTGGCTTTGCAGCTTGTTGCTTTCGCCGTCTGTAAGCGAAAAACGCAACAAGAGCAATCACGATGATTCCGACTGAGCAAGCTACTCCAATTGCGATACCGCGTTTCATTCCGGGTAGAGCGGAATCCTCCTCCTGACGTGCCGCGACGGGCTGCGGCGACGACGAGGTCTCTGCTGAGGTCGGATCTGGGTAGGGCGCCATGTCTGCTTCTCGCATTTACTGGCAAAGCTGGTGTAGAAGGAGGAAAGCAAGGCTCCGGAGGATTTCCTTTGCCTGCCTTCCTGCGGCTGGCGAGACATTGTGCAGCATAAGGATGCCTTCCTAGTGCGGCGCAGTTGTGCAATGCGGTATGCAGGGTGACGATCTTGAGGCAGCGAGGCTTATTTTGCCGCCAGGAGTTTATTAACAGCGCGCGACAGGCCATGTTATCCACTCGTTGTGCCGCTACTGTTACAATCCCCGAACTCGGGTCTTTTGCGTGCGACCGCCTTGCCTTTATGCTTGAAAATGCACTTGGTGCCTGGCTCTGGGGTGATAAGTGGAGGCTAGATGTGGCTGGATCCTGGTTTTCGTGCCGTCCCGAGTGGGGGCTGACAGCACACGCCGCCCTGAAGCTCTGCAACCGTCGCACCCGCCATCTGTTCTTGCTGCTGAACTGGCATGGCACCCTTCACTTCTGTGGTCTTGTTACCGCGCATGTAGTGGATCGCGAAGCGCAGCCGCCGCGCCTGCAGCTACTCGCGGTTGTGAGTGCACACGATCTCGAACCTTTTCCGGGTTCCGATTGTTTGGGTGGTTTCCCTACTGAAGAATGTGGAGTGAAACAATAGTGACGGTCTCCTGTCAGCTCGGCGTATTATGAACACGAACGGCGCTCAACACAGTGTACAGTATGCGTAGAGCCGCAGGTTCTGTTCAGGTCTGTACTGTGTAGTGTGTAGTTTGAAAATACCGTGGTACCTGCCACAGTCGCAGCAGCATTCTCGCTGACGGGTGCAGCCGAGGTGCGTCAGAATGGCGTCGAGCAACAACATGACGTCGAGACCACCTCCGCAACGCCTCAGCTCGCTTCGGAAATAGACGATCTCTCGAGACAGTGCAGTCCTAACAGGGTCGAAGAAAGTGCTCAGCGATCGGATTCAAAAAACCTTGCACCACTTCCAGGCGTCCAGCCGCAGCTTCGCCTCGTTGATCCTCACGCGACTTGGCCCAATCGCGACTGGCCCCCTATAGCGACTGCCTCGAACACCGTTGGCCAGTGCACTGTGAATCCATCTCGAGATCATGTGCAAACTACTACCGCTATAGGAAACAACAACACAATACCAAGAGCAGTGTGAAGGCTGTGTCATCTACCATTACCACGCTCAGGCCTAAAGACGGGTGGTGCTTGTCCAGCTGCACAGCAAATCTGGGAAAGTGCAGCCAAGAGTAAGCCACCTATTTCGCGGCGGCAGCTGGTTGGCTCCCCGTTCCTCGACGTCACAAACCATGACCCTATTGCATCCAGGCTGTGTTGGCGATCACCAGGCCAGCAGTCTTGATGCTGTGAAGCCTGAGCCGTAAGCTCACATTGCTCACCGCTTGCAGAACACTTATATACCAGCGCGTGCTCGCTGCCTGATGCCCGTCTCCACATTCCACGAGCTGCAAACTAACAAAACTCTCCAAAGTATCGAATCCAATACACCAATCGCCGCTATTTGAACCTACTACGCGACTACTGGTTCATCTAAGCGTCATCGCCTACGACCTCAAACTACACAACACCACACAAACCCAACATGAAGTTCACAACAACCCCGCTCCTCCTCACCATGGCCGCCCTCGCCATCACAACACCAGCCCCCATCCCCGGCGCAATGGTCCCAGAAACCCTCTCCGAGTTCCGACAAGCGATGATGCCGCGCGCCGCAGCCCCCCTCGCGCCACGCGCCGTCAGCAAGCCCAAGGGAAGCAGCGGCGGCGGCAGCAGCAACTCATCGGCCGCAACGAGTGTGTCTCCGAGCAACGCGCTGGTGGTTGGTGCGGTGGGGTGGGGCGTTGTGGAGGTGCTGCAGTTGTGGAACTGAGGCGATATCAGGGGAATCGGGACATGCACGAGCGAAGGTGTCACTGGAAGATGTAAGGGGGCGGGATACGGATTTGTGTTCAGATATCCATGGAGTTGGACATACTGAGCGTTACATAATTACCTCACGAATTACGACTTTACGTCATGTCCTCGCGGTCCTGATTTTACGTGGATACTCGTATAGTGCTTTGTTGCCCCGTAACTTGGTGTATGCTGCACTGCCTCGTTGTTGTGCCGGAAGGGGAAGGTAGGTGTGGGAGGGAGGCTGTGTCATGCATAACCTGCCCTCAATTGAGTGGAAGATTGCGGGCACAGTTCTTGTGCTGAAGGAATCACGGTGAACATTAGCGCATTGGTGTGTTGGCACGTACGGCTGGCGCGGGTGAGCTGGAATGGCCGACGAGGTATGGTTGAGGGAGGATTACTTTTGTGAAGCATTATGTGCACGAAGAAGACTTGTTCCTTGGGAAACTGATTATAGTAGTCATGTAGTCTAAAAGAGCAGCCTCAAACACAATTAACCAATCATCAAGACACCGTCTTCCACGGCAGATATCAAACCCAATGCAACGCCTCGCAAAATCAACTCAAATACACCTTTGCCATCCAACGCCACATTGATGCCAAACTCCGCTCTAAGTCAACGCCTTTTCCCAACACTTCCCACATCCCCGTCCTCATGACCCACCCCTCACTCTCACAGCACCACAGCGCCCATCACCAAACCCCCCATAACAACGCCAACACGCCACGCCCCAGCCCAGACCATCTCAGGCGCCCCGTGCGCCGCAACCGCAGCACCCGTGAACTCCGGCGGCATGGTGTTGGTCGCAGGCCCGCTGGGCACTGTGCTATTTGGCGGCGCCATGAAGCCTGAGCTTTCTTGGATGTAGGGCGGGGGTGTTGTGGTCGGTGGGGACGAGGAAGACGAGGAGGTGGAGAAGGTTGATGGTGGGTGGGATTGCACCTCACTTGAGGTGTGAGGGGATGAGGTGATTGGTGGGGTGGGGTTTCCGTAGCCGTTCTCGGAGTGTGGCTGGGTTGCCGATGAGATGACAGGCGGTGTGGGGTTGCCGTATCCGTTGTCAGTGTGAGACTCGGTTGCTGAGGACGAGATGACAGGAGGCGTAGGATTAGAGTATCCGTTCTCTTCGGTTGCCGATGAGATTACTGGGGGTGTGGGGTTGCCATACCCATTGTCAGTGTGAGACTCGGTTGCTGATGAGATGACTGGGGGTGTAGGGTTGCCGTAACCATTCTCAGTGTGAGGTCCTGTCGCCGACGATGAGATGACCGGGGGCGTAGGATTTGAGTATCCATCCTCAGTATATGGTGCCGTCGCTGATGAAATCACCGGGGGTGTAGGGTTGCCGTATCCGTCCTCCGTATGAGGCTGTGTCATCGACGAGATAACTGGGGGTGTGGGATTGGAGTACCCGCTCTCGGCGTGAGACTCGGTTGCCGATGAGATAACTGGGGGGGTAGGGTTGCCGTACCCGTTATCAGTGTGCTCCGTTGCCGGCGAGGAAATAGGAGGTGTAGGGTTGGGGTATCCCTCCTCGGTATGTGGTGCCGTCGCTGATGAAATGACTGGAGGGGTGGGGTTGCCGTATCCATCCTCAGTGTGAGACTCTGTCACCGATGAGATGATAGGGGGCGTAGGACTTCCGTAACCGTTCTCGGTCTGCGACTCTGATATTACTGGGGGCGTGGGGTTAGAGTGTCCATCCTCAGTATGAGGCGCCGTCGCCGATGAGATGACCGGGGCCGTAGGGCTGTCGTAGCCGTCAGTCTCGCTCGCAGTTGTGGCAAGGGATGTTGGTGGTTCAGGTGCACTGGAGCTGCATGGCGTCGATCCCGGGATGATGATGATTGGTGGGCCGGCGGGGGGCGGTGTGGACGACGCTGGGGGCGTGGAGACGGTGATGCGGATGGTCTCGCTGCTAGTGCAGGGGGTAGATGTCGGCGGTTGTTCACCAGGGCCGTACGCGCCTCCTGTTGGTGCTGAAACCGGGTCGGTGGGTGAGTCGGGGTAGTGAGGTGTCGGGTCCATACCTCCTATCGGTGTCTCGACGACTGGGTTCTCAGGATCAGCAGGAGGAGTAGGTACATCGGGGTTGTACGGAGTCAATTCTAGCGGCGGGCCACTTTGCTCAGGTGGAGGAGCACCGTAGTTTGCACTTGTGACAGGTGGTGCGTCGGTGGGTGGTGCAGCATAAATTGTCGTGGTTGCTGTACCGCAGTCGCACGGCTTATCTTCCACATGTTTTGTGCACGATGAAGTCGGAAGCGGAGCGAAATTTGCTTTATCGGCCGTGATTGTAGCCGCCGGTGACTTTTGTGTGAACTTCACTGTGCCTTTTACCGGCTGAACGCACGAAGTCATGAGCGGCATCTCGGTCGAGAAGATGTTTACGGTGGTCCCTGCTGAGTCGAACGGTGCGGGAAGAAGGGGGAGCGTGAGATCTGCAGCCACATCCACGACGACGGAGATGTTGGCTTCGACTAGCACGAGACCGCTAAGGTTCGCATCCTTGGGCTTGGACTTCTCAGCTGGCTTGGTTTTGTTGCCTTGATCCAGCAGAGCGCACTGGGCTTTGGCGTTGGGCGTTAGCTTCGCATCGAGACGTGGCAGCTCTAGAGCCACGGTAACGAGCGCGCCTAGCTTGTCGCTGAACTCGAATCCAATCGGAATTGTGGGCGTGAACGCGACGCTGACAGCAATCTCGGCATCGGTGACATCGGAAGTGAACGGCAGTGCCTTCAACGTCGCTCCTTTGATGCCAGTGATGGTCGTGTTTGCGAGGTCACCGAGTGCGATCTTGATTCCGGCACCATCTGGAATCTGAACACGGTTAGCTGACTGTAAACAGAAACCAGAGGGAGTGACTAACAGCAACATCAATACCATAGTTGATGGCCAGCTCACCGTCGATATCGAAATCCACACTGATCTTGGGCTCGAAGCTCGCTCCTGCTTGGCCAATACCAGGAATCACAAAGCCTAGAACAGGCAGCGGAAACAGGGCAATCTCGTAGGATCCAGATTTGACTGGTCGCGCGAACATTTCAAGATGTGCCCCAAAGCCACTCACCGCAAGATCGAATTCGCCGCCAGTGATGATGCTGTTGACGTCCTTGCCATCATCACCGCCGTCGAAGATGTCTGGGACAAAGTCGATCTGCTTCGTGTCGATTTTGATCGCACCTTGTGTAATCACGATCTGGCCGCGCGTGGAACAGTTCTTGCAGCCAATCTCGAGCGGTAAAGTGGGGACAATGGGCAGATTGATGATACTCTCAAGACCTGTGACGAAGTCTGCGGCAGTGAATGTCGTGTTGAGCAGCTCCGAGGTAAGGTCGAGCGTCACATCTATGATATTGTCGGGCGTGTCCATGGGAATCGCGAGACCATCGTCCTGGCGCTTTCTGCGCGCGCGCATGAAGTCCGAGTGTCTTCTGTAGATGTGGTCGTACCGCGTGTGCCCGAAGTTGATATCGATGTTATCAAAGGCATCCTGCCACAGCGCTTCTGTAACGGCGAGATCGAGAGCCACGCCTTTCTTAGCAAAAGACACGTCGTCCACCCTGCATACATTAGCGTTGCCATCAGAAGTTCGACTTTGGATTTTCGTACTTGTAAACCGCCCGCTCGCCATCCCTGTTGCAGCTGTGATGCGAAGTGATGATCAGCCCGCCCATGCCGCCATGTCCGCCATGTGCTGCAGCTCTTGCATCGCGTGCAGCCGACTCATCGACAAAATGCAGCATCATCCCACCGTTTCCACACTGCACATCCTCAAGAAGGTGCTCAATCTCCTCTAGACACAAGATCGGCTTCCTCGACCCGACCTTGACAGAAGATGCGAACGTCTCTCCCCCGTTCCACCCGTTCTCTTCTGCTGGATATGAGAATCCCGCTGGTGTGGCAAAAAAGGGATACTCACCTCCGACATACACAACCTCCGCCTCAAACTTCTGCGCGATCTTCATATCGCGCTTCGACACGTCCGATCGCCGCGTTGCAGCGTGCAGCACCCGATGCCCACCGCTCACCGCAGCCGCTGTGGAGCCAGCACATGCAGCGAGGAGCACCGCGTGCGGCAGATTGAGTCCACGCATCTTCAGCGACGTAACCCAGACGAGAAAGCAGCTGGACGAAAGAGAAACGAGACAAGACGAGAACGATGCAACCAGCAGCCTTCAATAAACCAGCCTATCAACGAGATAAAAGCAGCTTGTAGTCGCAACAAACCAATATCAGATTCCGACTCGGGTACTCCTCACCTCTCTCCCTCATATACGAAGCACTCCCGCCCACACTGCATCTCCGCCCGCCAAGCCCACCACCCATTCCCCGACCGCCGCGGCACAGCCACGCCCCAGCACTCCGCGCAGCGCGCCTCAGCACGCCTCGCGGACTTCGCATCTTCGCACGAGCAAGCGCGCCGGAGTCGTGCAGACCCCGGTCCTTGGCGGCCGCCAGCGAGGCCGCGACGAGAGTCCGGATACGGCGCAGTGAGCTGCTGGGAACCCGGGTGTTTCAAGGGCAGGGGACTCGGGTGTTTCATGCTGGGGATGCGCAGCAGCGTGGCCGGGTTGTGGGATTGTGGTGGCTCGGGGTTGGGCTCGGGGTTGTGGTTCGGGATGGGCGCTAGCCGGATTGGGGCTAGGAAGGCGTCGGACACCGCGCGAGAGCGATTGAGTGCCTTCTTACGTAGGTTGCTTACTGTGGACTAAGTTAGTGCACAATTATATACCACCCTATTGTGGAATGCTTAGTTATAGTAGGGATGAGGAATTGAATAACTGCAACCACGAATATTCGGTATGTACGTTCACGAGCAGGACAGAGAGAGCAGAGCATGTCAGTTCTCCTGTCGGTTTTATCGAGATCCCTCCGTTCTCTACCGTAGAATCCTCTACACCCTTCTTTCCTCTAATAGAATAGTACCGCGACGTAGAAACGTACCACCGCGCTATTGTAACATGAATCAAGACTCCACCACCAAGCACATCTATACACACAGATTACGCGAACAACCATGAACCCGGTCGTCTGTCCCTTGACAGGCTTCTAATCCTCGAAGTACTGTAAGCGGAAGAGAACATGCAGAGAGTAGCCACCAAGCCGCCACATGAGCGCTGTCTGCGTCTTTCAGAGCGCAGAACAGCAGGGCGTATTAGCTCTGTGCTGGAGCGTTTCGAGTGCAGATGCTGAAGATGTAGAAATCCAAGTGGCACTGCAGCGCTTTAATCAGTGGAGATACCGACTCGACAAAGAGGCAGGCAACATGCACTGTAGAACCATCTTTGCAGAGTGTTGGACGGCCATGCAGAGTGTTGGACGGCCATGCAGCACGTCGAGCCACAGGTTTCAACGGAAACAAGAGACTAGCCCAGTCTACTCTGACTGCAGAAGCGCGAAGACATGGGCTTGCTTGCAGCCGTTCAGAGAGCAGAGACAGAGACCGGTCACTCTGAGCACGGTTGCTGCAGCGCGCAGCAAGTCCAGCCCCAGGACTCGGGTAGACGCAGGAGAATGAGGAGTTGTTGTCTTTGTGACCGGCAGGAGGGCGCAACATGCGGTCTCAAAGCCGTGTTCTCAGAGCGGAGAAGGGGGACACAAGATCCGGTGCATCTACCGTGCAGAGCAGAAGCCGCGGATGCAGGAAATATAGCCACATGTTTCGGTTCGGAAACAAGCAGCAGGGCATTTTGTCCCCAGATAAAGAGGGCCGCGAGCAGAACCTTGTCTTTACTGATTTCAGGCGCAGAAGCAGAGGACCGAAAGGCCAGAGATTTCGAAATACCAGCACATGCACGACGGCACCGGGTATAGCTCAACAGCAGAGAACCGCGCCGCAGCATGGAGGCTTGGTTGGTGTTTTGGTTCGAGATGGACGACGCAGAGTGTCAGGCCGAGAGCGGAGCTGGCGGCGCTGCAGTGGTGGCGACGCCGAAGGCGGGCATGGGATCTTTTCATTTGCTCTTCCGGGCGTGCACCGTTGGTTTTTGGGAACACGCGCCCGCGATAAATTGGCCGGGGAAGGAGGATAGCATGGGGTGGCTTGTGTGATTTCTTGGTGTTCTTCGCTGCACTCCGTTGACATGGGAGTAGGTATGAGAAGGTAGAGAGAAAGGCAGAGAGTCAACCGACGCAGCAGAGTACCGCGCAGACATTTACTCTCGTCGCCTTCTTTCTAGCTATAGCTGGAGCGGCGAGAGAGGCAGAAGAAAGGAAAGCAGAGGCCATACCACCGCTCGAGAACACCGCACAGACATCACCTCGAAGTCCATCCTTTCTCTCCACGAAATACGGAGAGCCATGGAACAGAACCAAGAGAAGAGCCCGACCAAGAGAGGAAGCCCGACAAGCAAACATCTCCCACCATTTTACAGTTTCTAAAGACGCGTTGAACCCACCACACTCCCACAACAATCTCCAAACCTCATACACTGCTAAATAATTAACGTCGAGATACCGATGCAGACAAGTAGCGCAGCGACAGAGAAACCGGCGCAGTCGACCAGACAGCACAAAAAGCACTCGGGCACTGCACACACCACACCCCTCACCGTGCCTCTCAAAGTGCAGAAGACTAGAGCGAGAGGAGGAAGACAGACACGCGCTACTCTTTGCTGAATCTAGACACGAGTCGCGCTCCACTTGGTTCCCCAGCACATACGACGATTGTGTGGATTCGCCGAGTGAGGATCTCTGGCCTACTAGTTTTCGGGTCCGAGGTCCAGTGCGCCGGAAAAGGGGCGGAGATGGAGATGGAAAGAGAGGTTGAGACAGAGGTATAACGGCGCCGTTCCGACATGCAAACCCCCGATCGCGTTTCTTATAGTAGAAACATAGAAAGAGAGAGATGAACGAGGCAGGATAGACATCGAATACTCGCTGGTGGATTTCGGGGCTGGGAATTGTAGAACCGCGTTTGCACCTCATGACCCAGGGGAACAGAGTATGTCGTTTACAGTGTTTTGAGAGTGTGGTTCCGGGGCTCGATGGGTTGAGGCGGGAGTGGGGGGTGGGTGATGGGGGGCTGACGGGAGAGAATGGGAGATTGAGAAGAGCATGGGGTGAGACACGAAAGACTGAGCTCGTGGGCGTGGCCACGTGTGTGGACGCTTTGTATGTACGTCTACCGCGCTATATGTACACTACCGTCTCCCCTTTTACCTACACACTCCACATCGCGACTGCTATGAACCGGGCATATACACACGCGCCTCCCTTGCCGCCGAGAAACCAAACAGCACACTCGTGAGTCGTAACAACGCCGCGAAAACCAAAAAGACGCTTGCTTCCAGACAGCCAGATGACGAGAAACAAACACGACGACCCAGCCGCGTCAAACCACCGCCGCAGAAACACCTCACCGCCCGTCGTACCCCCGCTGGTCCCGCGGATCAATGTCCGGCGTCTCGACCCGCCCGTATGCGCCCGCGCCGTGCGCCTCCGCGATCGGCAGGCGCCCGGGACTCACGCCGGGGCTGTCGCCTCGCCCGCCCTCCCACTGGGCGTATCCGCTGCCATACGGCGGCACCACGTCCGGCTCTTCCTCGGGCTCGCTCTGGACGCGGAGCAGATGCCTCGAATCGCCCGTCACGAGCCCCAGCCTCTCCTCCTCGGTCCCGGGCTTCCCGTCGCGCGACCTTGCGCGGCTGTTCCCGCGGCTCCCGCCGCGGCTGCCGGGTGGTCGTGATGCCGAGGCGTCGGACTCGGTGCGCTGGCGGTGGAAGACGTTGGTGAAGGAGAACTGGCGCTTTGCCATGTGCGGGGGCGGCTTAGGGGGATACAGAGTAGCGTCGGAGTGGACGGGCGGCGGGTCGGCGAACTGGATGTGCGGGTTGTAGGGCGAGTCGTAGGTGGCGTAGGAGTCGTGGGAGTAGGCGGTGTTCTGGGACAGCGGGGACTTGTAGTCTTTGTCGGAGAGCGGGTCGGTGTGGTCGGGGCCGGAGGAGGGGATGGGCGGGAGCGGGGTCATGCCTACGGAGGAGGCGCGGCTCGCGTTTGACTTTCCACGGGAGCGCAGGCGCTCGAAGAAGCCCGGGTGGAAGCTGCTGGTGTCGTCGTCGGAGTCGTCGGCGGGGAAGTGGGTCATGCCGAGGGGCGGGTGGACGGTGCGAGTGACGATTGTGCCGGCGCGGGTGATGGGGCGGTTGGGGTCGACGATTGTCTTGCGTCGCCTTATGCCATCAAACTCGACGGTTTCGCCCTCGCCGATGATCTGCATGTGCTCTTCTTTGATCTTCTTCGCCTCTTGCAGTTCGCGGTGCGAGCGGGCTGTGCTGAGCGAGCGCAGAATGGCACTGCCGCCGCGAATGGCGTCGGCGCGGGGCTCGTACTCGGGCTCTTCGACCTCGGCCACAGTGCGCACCTGATCGAGATCGCCTTTAAAGACGGCGGCGTCGGGGACGTCTTTGGCTGATTTGGAGAGCTGCAGAAGAACGACACCCGAGCAGATGGTGAGGAAGCCCATGATGACTGTGATGACCTGGATGGGTGTTCCTTTGAAGCCCTGGAACAGCACGGCCGAGGTGACGATGGTGCAGGAGGTGAAGAAGACGTAGTAGGTTGGGGTGACCAGGGCAGCGTTGAAGAGGTTCAGTGCTTTCTGCGGACGTTAGCGGGGCAAAGATTGTTTACAAGGCACTTGATTACATTAAGGTAGATGATTTCAGTAAGCAGTGTGACGACAACAAACACAAGCAGGACCCAGAGGAACCACTCCTTGAACTGGCCGCCGTGCGAGCCGGACGCTTGGGCTACGACGGCGGCACCCAATCCTTGGGTTGCCACGACGCTGAGGCCGCCAATCAAACTACACACAGTCAGGTAGACCATCATGGAGCGTTTGCCGTACTTTGGGCCGAGATACAGGGCGATGACGAGCGAGGCAACAATGATGACACCGGCGAAGCTGAGGAAGCCGGGGGCAATGACCCAGCGCTTCATGTCCTGGATGTTGGCAACCGACGACTGCTCCGGGGCGCTGAGGGCGATGATGACGGAGCCGATGATGCACTGGAAGCAGCCGACTTTGCCGACGAAGCTGAGGCGCTCCTTGAGGAAGAACGAGGACAGCAGGGCGCAGATGACGACGGAGAGGGCGCCCATGGGGGTGACCAGGATGGCGTCGGTGAAGGCGTATGCGACCAGATTGCAGATCTACGGCGGTCAGCGGAGCGGTGGGATTTGCTCAGGGCTCGTACCTCTCCCACGATCATGAGGATCATGCCCAGCCACCACCAGGCGTTTTTGAGGTAGGCGTAGCCCTCGCCGGCTTCTTCGTTGTACTTGGCGTTCGCCTGCAGCAGGCCGTGCTTCTTGATCACAAACGACACGCCGATGAAGACTCCAGACGCAATGGCCAGACAGATGCCGATGATTTTGTACGAGGCTGGGCGAGAGGCCGGGTCGCCGCCCATGCCACCGCTGCGGGCATGGAGGGGGTGTGCAGCGAGGAGGTCCCCGGCAGAGTAGGCGGCGTGCAGCTGGTGGGCGGCGAGCAGCTCTTCTGCAGAGTAGGCGGCGTGCAGCTCGACTGCGCGGGCAAGGAGGGCGGCGGCGGAATCCATGGCGGGCGCGGGCGAGGCAGCGGGCTGTCAGGTAGCTCGCGCGTCGGCGTCTTCAACGTCTCAGGGACTGGGCAGCGGTCGCGGGAGCATGGAAAAGGCGGTCGGCGTGGCAGCGAAGAGCAGTGTTTTGGGCGGGTGGAGTGGTGCGCGAGGTGGTGACGACGCGGCGTGTCTATTTTGGTGGCAGGCAGAGATTGGGTCAAGCAGCAGATTGGGTCAGGCAGGTCACGGCGGCGGGTGCGGGAGCGGTGCAGGTGGGTGCAGGTGGGTGCAGTTGGCAGTGGTCCAGCTGGGTGCAGTGGGTGCAGTTGGGTGCAGTGGTAAGCGGTCCAGCTGCGAGGCGACGCAAGTGGCGGGCGTGGCTGCAGGCCTAGACGCGCTGCTGGGGCTGGTGGCTTGTTGTGCTGCGGCGCCGTCGCTGCGGACGACAGGCGGGTCATGGCGCTACAACGGGGCGCGGCCTGTGCAGAGTGCCAGGCCTGGTCAAGCCATGCGGCGTTGCTTGATGGGCGGTTGGGCGGTTGGGTGCGCGTCGCACAGCAACCAGCAAGCGACGGCCCCCGCCTCGCCAAGCGGCCGTTCGCCGGGTGGGCCGCTAGCAGGCGCGAAGGAGCGGCGCAGACGACGTACTATGTAAGAAGCGACGTACGACGGCAGCACGCAGAGGCGCAGGACTCGACTCGACCTCCTCGACCCCTCCATGCCCGTGCTGCTCCATGGACTCCCGCGCCGACGCCAACGGCGAGCCCGAGGCCGACGTCTTCGCCGCGTCGTCGCTGGCCGACCTGCACGCCGGCCTCGCGCAGCTGCACCAGCATGAGGCCAGCGTCACCCGCCGCCTCGACGCCCTGGTCGCGTCGCAGAAGGACCTGTCACGCGACCTGGCGCGCCTCGACCTGCTGCGCGCCCACCTCGGCCCGCACGCCGCCAGCACCCGCGCCATCAGCAATGCCATGCTGCACGATGCCGCCGCCACCGCCCACCGCATCTCGACCGCCGTGACGCGCCTCGACCGCGAGCAGGCGAACCTCAAGGCCACGCTGCATGTCGTCGAGCAGGTTGCCGAGCTCAAGGCCTGCGTGCTGGGCGTGCACGGCTCCATGGGCGCCCCGCAGGACTGGGAGACGGCCGCCGCCTACATGCACCGCGCCGCGAGCATCCCCGCCGACGTCGTCGACGGCGCCTTTGCAGAGGACATTGTGCCCACCGCCGACGTCCCCGACCCGCCGCGCGTCACCCTCGACCAGGCTGCCGAGTCGCTGTGCGCCCTCTTCCTGCGCGAGTTCGACAAGGCCGCCCACGACGGCGACGGCGCCAACGTCACCCGCTTCTTCAAGCTGTTTCCCTTGGTCGGCCGCACCAACACTGGCCTGGATGCATACGGCCGTTATGTCTGCACCGGCGTCGCCTCGAGGGCCCGCTCCAACTTCAACGCCGCCGCCCCGGCCCAGCGCGCCGACGCCCAGTTCTACGGCTCCGTCCTGACCAAGCTGTTCGAGCACATCGCCCAGATCGTCGACGGCCACGAACCGCTCGTCGAGCAGCACTACGGCCCGGGCATGATGGCCAAGGTCATCGAGCGCCTGCAGATCGAGGCCGACGTGCAGGGCGGCATCGTGCTCGACACGTGGCACGAGGAGCGCAACATCGAGCGCAAGCTGACCGACATCAAGTCGTACGCCTTCTCCTTCCTCGTGCAGAGCTTCCTGCACGCCCAGCAGCCGTCCAACGGCACTCCTCGCTCGGGCTCGCCTGCGGGCGCCCCAGTGCGCAACAGTGAAGACGAGGGCGTCGACATGAAGGAGGTGGATGCCCTGCTAGGCGAGAGCGCCCTGATGCTCGGACGATACGCCCTGTACTCGCGCTTCATCTCGGACAAGTGCGCCGCGTCGCAGCCGGAAGACCGAGTGGACCACGGCTTGGTCATGCCGCAGTTTCTAGCCAACAGCAACCTGCAGCGCAAGGCAGGTACCCATCTCATCGAGCCCTTCAACGCCATGTCGACCTTCTTCTTCCGCCGCTCAGTCGAGAAGGCCTTCCAGCTGGACGAGCCGCCCCCCGACTTGACCCTCAACCCCAACAAGCCGCTCGGCTCGAGTCCGCCCTTCGTCACCTCCGCAGTCGACGACGTCATGTACATTGTAAACCAAGTCTGCCAACGGACCCTAGCCACGTCCCAGCGCGCCGTCGTCGCCGAGGTCATCCCCGGCATAAGCAGCATTCTAGGCACAGACTTCATCGGCATGACCCAGCGCAAGATGCGCGACGAGAGCTACCCCAAGCCCATCCGCGCCGGCGAGCTCCCGCCCGAAAACAAGGTCATCGCCTTCACCGTGCTCATCAACAACCTTGATATCGCAAACGACTACATCAAACGCATCGTCGACCAACAACTCACACGCCACACCCCGGACCTCTTTCCCTTCGGCCACGACGCCGTCTTTGTCGAATCCAAACTCAAAGCCCTCGAGTCCGCCTTCACCCACAAGAGCACCGAGCTCCTCAACGACGGCATCTCCGTCCTCTTCGCCACCGTCCTCAAGCCCCGCATCCGCCCCATCCTCGCAGACGCCTTCCGCGACGCCGACTACGCCCCGCCCCCTGCTGAGTCAGACGCCTCGGACCCCGACCCCGACGCCCTCGTCAAGGCCCGCTTCGACCGCTCCTGGAGCGCCCTCACCCGCCCGCTGAAACGCATACTCACCCCCGCCAACTACGACCGCCTCCTGACCCCGGCGCTGGCGCATCTCGCCGCCGCCCTCGAGAAGCGCGTGCGCGGCTACTACGGGCGTGTGAACGCCCTGGGCGCCATGCAACTAGAGCGGGATATCGCCGGCGTCGTGGCGGCGGCCGTTGCAGGCGGCAAGTACGCCCTGCGCGACAGGTTCTCGAGGGTCCTGCAGGTGGTCATGGTGCTGGGCATGGAGGAGGAGGAGTGGGAGGAGGTGCAGCGCGGCGAGGGGCAGGGCGTGGGTGTCGAGTGGGTGCTGGGCGAGGACGAGCGGGCCGGCGTCCGAGCTATTCTCGCCGAGTGACGGTAGAAAGGTGCTATCGGAATGTTGATGCAATACAACACTCATACTAGAGTATGTCACGAGTGCTACTGTACGCTGCGAGCAGTGTGTGACTACAGGTGTTGCGATGCATCCCACGAGGAGACTGGTAGAGGGAATATAGCAAGTACGACTACAAGTGCTGTAATATAACACAAGAGAAGACATGTGCTGCAATTATCTTATCGAAACGGAGAGGCTTGTGCTGCAGGTGGCAGCTGTTATAAGAGTACAGGTACAAGTACTATAGACGTGCATACATATACGAAGTCGGATACACGGCGGCAGGGAGACGAGTCATGTGGCAACCTTCAAAGCTTGGCCGGAATGTTTCAGACACCTTGCACTGACTTGTCCTGGCATTCCCAGCTGTCGTTCGCACGTTCTTGCTCCTGTTCTTGGTTATTGAAGTATGCTATTGCAGTGATTGTTGTCCCCTGATGCGCTTTACGTTTTTCCTTGGCGCTGCGGCGCTGCTTGGTTTGTCAGGGGCGCAGTGTCCGTTGTACCAACTATACTCGGCCGAAAAACATGCGCCGTTCTCTACGGGCAGACACAATCTGTCCTACGCCCGGCCGATTCCGTCATGCCGCACGTTCGTCTCGCAGGAAGTCGAGGACGAGATCGAGCGCATGAGAGGCGTCATCAAGGATCCCGACCTCTTTCGCCTGTTCGAGAACTCATGGCCCAGCACCCTGGACACGACCATCGCGTGGCGCGGGTGGTCCAACACGACTAAAGAGACGGAAAACGGGCCCGTGGAAGAAGAGCCGCGCGAGCTGTCGTTTGTCATCACCGGCGACATCTACGCTATGTGGCTCCGCGACAGCGCAAACCAGCTCCAGGCGTACACCAGCGTGCTGAAGCCAAGCTCCGACTTCAACAGCCTGGCGAGCTTGTTCCGCGGCGCAATCAATCTCCAGGCGCGCTACATTCTCGAGAGCGTCTTCTGCAACGCCTTCCAGGCCCCTGATGAAAGCGGCGTCATCCGCTCCAGCAGCATGAACAGCGACCGCATCACGCCGCCCTTTGACTACTACAAGGTCTTTTCGTGCCAGTGGGAACTTGACTCTGTTGCCAGCTTCCTGCAGCTGAGTGCCGACTACGCCGCCGCGACGCAGGACTACGCCTTCTTCGACAACGCCAACTGGACCGCGGCTGTAGACCTCATCCTACACACCGCGGAGAGCATGACCATCGACTCGTATGACGACGACGGCAACTGGCAGCGCACGCCCTACACCTACTGCGCGCCCTACGGCGGCACCCCCATCAACGACTGCGCCGGCTCGCCGCACCGCGGCCACATCGGGCTGATCCGCAGCTTCCACCGGCCCAGCGACGACGCGTGCACCTTCCAATACCTCGTGCCGTCGAACATGATGTTCAGCACCGCGCTCAGCGCCGCGTCAAACATCACCTCCTACCTCTCCTCCTCGCTCCCCCACCTCTCCAACCTCACCTCCCACATGCGCTCCATGTCCGCCGCAATCCGCACCGGCATCACAACGCACGCCATCGTGCCCACCCCCGAGGGCTCCATCTTCGCCTACGAGCTCGACGGCTACGGCTCGCTAAACCTCATGGACGACCCCAACGTGCCGTCGCTCCTCGCCGCGCCCCTCCTCGGCTACACCGCCCCCTCCGACCCCGTCTACGCCAACACCCGCGCCCGCATCCTGTCGCCCGCGAACCCGTACTACGCGCGCGGCCCCGTCATCTCCGGCCCGGGCAGCCCGCACACGCTGCCGGGGCGCGTGTGGCCGATGGCGAACATCGTGGCGGTTATGACGAGCGACGACGACGCGGAGATCCGCGGGCTGCTAAGGGGGCTGGTGGGTAGTACGGTGGGGCTCGGGCTCGTGCATGAGAGCGTTGATGCAAGGGATGGCGGGGTGTGGAGTCGGCAGTGGTTTAGCTGGGCGAATGGGTTGTTGGGGGTCATGGTGCGGGATTTGGAGGCGCGGCGGCCGGGGATGCTGGGCGAGAGTTTCCAGTAGCGGGGACGCGTGTTGCTGGACGTTTTTGGTGTGTACTGTACCGTACAGAACGCTGCCCGGGGCCTCTGGGCACGGCCTGTTTTCCTTCGCGCTGATTCATGTGCCGCCGTGCTCAACACTGTCGAGGGACCAGACTGGCTGCTGCTTCCCTCCCTCCTGTCCCGGACTTCCAGCTCCCTCGAGATACCTTGCGCGGTGCACACAACACGTCAACCCCGCCGCAGAAACGGGTTCTTGGTCTTGCCTACGGCGCTAGAGGGCGCAGACGCGAGTACACAGCTACCCAGTCGTGCACGAACTGTCTTCTTGAATGGAAAGCCTGGGGCGCTGTGTTCATTTCCAACACCGCCATCCAAAAACACTGAAACCCGACAAGGGAAAAGCCATGTTTGCTTCTTTGCCGAGCTGACTCGTTGAAAGGAGCTCCGAGAGAAAATTCATGACTGCATTGCTGCTGCCGGGTCGAATCGTTAAAAAGCTCGGCTCGAGTGTTGTACTCTGCCTAATGTGCCCTACTGCACATTCTCCGAAAACATTAAAAATTGCCATGAGAGTTTCCAATGTCTGTGTTTCTGTTGCTAGAGCGCAATTGTTGAAAAGCCAGAAGCGCTCTATTATGTTCTGCACTCCCTGGCCTGGAGAGGCGATGGAGTTCAACGCACGATAATGATGACATGTCTGGTTTTGTGTTGCTGGGCCAGAAGCAATCAGAAAGACCGAGACATCTTGCCATGTGCGGTGCTGCCATCCAGTGACGATGAAAATCAAAGATGATGTCTTGTGCATGCCATGGCTGTAGACATGTTGCTGGGCCGAGTCGTTGGGATGCCTGGAGCGCTTCGCTCACGTGCTGTACTGTCTTCTACAAGCACGCTGCCTCTCTAAGGGAACGAAGATCGTTACGGTGAAAACCTTATGGCGAAAACGCATGGCTGCGTTTCTGCTGTGTCGAAAGTATTGGGAAGCCTGGGGCGCTTTACTGATGACAAAATGCCTTACTGAGGAGATGAAAATGGACAATCTGGTATCTATGTCTGGTTTCCTGTTGCTGGATCCGAACTAATAGAGTCTGGCGATGAGAATCTTTCCTGTTCGCGTTGCACTCTGTTACTTGCATCACTGCCACCGAAAGAAAGATGATAAAATGCAATGTGCGACCTGTGCATGTTCGCGTTCTTGCGGAACAGAATTGATACCCAAAAGACAAGAGGCGGAAGCCCAATGTCTGCGCTCCTTGATGCTCAACCAGAAGCAATCGGAAGCCTAAGGCGCTCTTTGAATCTGCAACTGCTTTTCAGAAGCACCGAAATGTACAAGACTACTGTCGCATGTCCGTGTTGTTGTTGCTGGGTTCGGGTTGATTCGGTCTGGCGACAAGAATCTGTTCTGTTCTGTTCGTAATACACTCTATTGCCTACAACACTGCCATGCAGGGCGCTGAAACCTAATGACTAATGGAAAATGTCTGCTTTCCTGTTTTGGGGCCAACTTTATTGAGAAGCTCGAGAAGTCTGGGGCGGAACAATGATGAAAAGAACGATCTATGTTTATTTCTCTAGTGGTGGGTCAGGATCACTTAAGAAGCGTAGAGAACCAGAGCTTAGTCCAGGCTACAACATGTTTGTAGGCTTACTGCCTGGCTAAAATCACTGAAGAGGACCGGGGTGATGAAAACGAGCACGGAAAACGCGCATGGCTGTGAGCTTGTAGGTGGGTTGGAGGTATCCTGACTCGAAATGCCGCTCTGCTACCTACAACACTGCCTGCTTTCTAAACGCAACGAAATTGGCAAAGAGAGTTTTTATGTTTGCGTTCTGGTCGCTGGGTCGAGATCCGCGAGGCCGCGAGGCGATAGAAGGCAAGCACCATGGATGTATGGCTGCGGTTTGGACCCTGGGCCGGGATTCGAAAAGACCACAGCAGGAGACAGACGTTTGGCTTGTGACACAGTGGCTGAGAGTTGAAGAGGCATAAAATCATGGGTGTTTGCTGGGCCGAAATCGACGAAGAGGACCAGGCATGGGCATTCTGACCGCGTTACATAGATGGACATATATGGAATCAGTCTGGCGTATTCTACACACTGCCTTCTAAAAAGTCATAGAAGAAGAAGCATCGTAGAATCATGTCTGCTTCTTTCCCTGGAACCGAAATCTTTTAAAAATCTTCAGTCGCGTATTCTGCTCTCCACTGTCGTACAACACACTGCCTGTCATCGAGAGGCAATCAAAAGAAAGTCATTCCCGACTGATGTCTGCGTCTTTGCTGGGTTGCAATTCACAGAATCTGGACTGATAAGAATCATACTTGTGCTGTGTTTCTTGCACATACATGGGGAGCCTAAACGTAGTAAGAGGATGGCACACGGACTCTGCTCTTTCGTATTAGAAATCTGCGTTTGTAAAGCTGCCGTTGATGACACAACCAACCAGAAACTTCACCAGAGGTGTGTGGAGTGTTCTGTTACGTCGAAGGAAAAGCTCGAAAGTTTGATATTTTCTGCATTGTCTTGCCCACAGGCGATGCTCCTAAATGACCTACAGCTCGTCCCTATGTGCGGAGTTGAAAGAGTAAGAGGTGAAGGCCTATGAATTATGCGCTTGTGTCGTTTGTAGACGACTTAGCCGTTCGAAACAATACGTGGAGGCACTGGAGATAGATGGGTGGTTTCTGCTTCTCTCTATTCCTCTCCATCTTCAATTCTTTTTTGATCCCTTTGTATTGATCTCTCCTTCTTGAATTCTTTCTCACGACCACGATATATTGATTTCGATTTCAATTTCTTCTTCTTGATTTCAAAATTCATACCTCCAAACCCAAGAGCCGAAATGATAACACTGGTGCCATATTGGGGATAGAACCACCAACATATCATGAAATGTCGAAATCGAAAGTAGCAAATTAAAATCGCATGGCTGACACTTCTTTACTATCTATTAGATGGCGATGCTAAGGACCGCTTCTCTCCCTCTATTGATCAAAACGAAGGTCCTAGATCTTAGAGCTCCATCGCCTTTGTCTTAGGAGGAATGCATTAAATTGCTGAATTCATAACCTTGCGAAGCTAAGGGCATCAACAAGTCTCCCTGCCTATCTTTCTGTCATCATATCAGTTCATGGTCACAGTATCTCAATATCATGTATTCGGCATGATTATGCTTCGATTCTTCGATACTCAGAAAGTTTTGCTACAAGGAAAGATTCCGACACAGCTACGAATCTATGTACTATTCCGCACGAGTGCGGAGACTGGCAACCTTAGCGCGAAGGGTAGAACGCTCATCCTCTTCATGACTCTTGCGAAAAACGAAGCACGCGCTTTCCGCACACTGATCGGGCCGCTTGGCCTGTTTCTGCATGCTGTAACCCGCAATCTGTTGTTGGAGAAAGTCGGCACTCATCCAAGTTGAAATCGTACCGTATCGAGTCATGCATTGACAACGGAAGCATGGCGGCATGATCTGCATCTTGCGGTTGAACGCGATGCCCTTGCAGCCAAGGTCGGCAACCGAGATTTCCTTGTTCGCCTCCATCGTTTTCATGACCACGAGCCATCGCCTCTGACCGTTGTCCATTCCTTGAAGCTGCCTCTCCGTGCCGTCATCTTCGGCCTTGACATTTGCTGCGGCGTCCTCGAATTTTTTAAGAAGTTTGCTCCCAAATCCAGAGTCTCGAACCCCGCACTCAAAAGTAAGTTCTATACTGACCTCAAGTCCTCGTGTCAATCTTCTACACCTCAGTGCGGATCATTGCCGCCTAGATGGTGCCGAAGGCGAAGGACGATATTGCGGATGGTAGACTTATGGTCAGCCTCACCCTCGTCTTGTCATCACGCTCCTGCGGAAGCAAACATCCACTTCTAGCCAGTCTGAAGCTCCCGTCGGTAGTTCGGTCGGCTCACTCGTCAAGGTGATGCCATCATCGAGTGACGGAGAAACCTCGACGTGACATCCACAGCTTCCCTCCCTGCGTGCGCAAGAATATCTTGGGGATCTGAGATACCTGAGAGAAAAGGGCAGTCTCTGCTGAGCTGCACAAATTGTCTTCATTTCCACTACAAGCCTCCTCTTCATCTGAGTGTGATTCTTCACCGCTGCTATCTAGGTAGGTGCACAAGGTACTTCAGTGCCCGCTCGCTTCGCTTGCTTCTTGCTATTCTACTCAGGTAGCAGAACAGGGAACTAATAGAGCGCATCCGCTTCGGCAATCCACTTAAGAGCGGTAAGTTCATGAAAGTGGCGATGGACACTACCTGATTTCTGTACAGTCTCGAACGCTTTGAGGACTTGAACTCTGACGTAGCGCGCAAGTTTGTAAGAGAAGCTTTGCCCGACCCTAAGGAGTTGGAAATGTTTGACCAATGGGACATCAACCAATATCTCAACGAATAAGGCAAGAAGCGTGTGGTTGAGCCAGCAAATCCAGCGACCGACTATTATGCAGCTGTCGCCAACACCGACTTTCGGGATAAGAAGGCGCTTAGTCATCTGGTTGGCCTCTTCGATCGCGCTGTTTACCCATACATCGGTATTGGTACTCATGCAGGCTACTGCTACCGACTGAAGCCAATGACAGACGGGCTCGAGATAGACGAAGATGAGATCTGGTTCCGAGACCCCGTAGAAATTGCCCCGGAACCACTCTTTGGCATCGAGATCAAAGGCCCCGAAGGAGCCAAATTCAGCGACCCGGGTGTTCAAAGCCTCTTTCGGAGGAAGAAGCGCACCTTTTCCGAGTTCAACACAGACGAGTCTTACTGTAGCGCCTCCAGTGAAGAGAGCATCTCCGTTTCAGCAGATAGCAACTATGGCTTTGCGTTCCTCCCGCTCGGCGAAGTCCACTACATCAGCGAAGCAAGGCTGCAGACCGAGATGACGAAGACGCCACCAACAGAGAAGAGCGACATGGAATGGCACAACAGTGAATTCATCCTCGGCGTCACCACTGTTGGTCCCGGTGGGAAGTACGGCCGGGCAGGAGAAGCGTGGCTTCTGCAAGGCTTTCTCGTCGAGAACGAATATGACAACTCTCCGTTTCGTATTGATGAGCACGAACCGAACTGGGGTTTTCTGGAGGGCGACCCTTGCAAGTTCCAGCGTGCGGGCATCAAAATTGCAAATAGCTTCGACGAGCTGCGCGAAGGCTACAAATGGGTGACTGAGAAGTACTTCGAGTTCAAGTACGACGTGACGGTGGCTCTCTACTTCAAAGATGAGAAGAAGGGTACCATCATCGTCCGGCAAGAGTCAGATCGGAGGAAGGCTGGTATGGCGTTGGAAGATGCAACAGGTTCCACATCGAAGTAGCCTCATGGCATTTCAGGGTCTTTGAGAATCCAAGCTGGGTTAGAGGGTTCTATAGTCGTATGCTGGAATTTCTGATACGCAGGAGTCTAAATAACTTCTGAAAACTTTTACTAGTTCGCTTCCTGGACCCCTCCCCTGCCACGTTCCGTGCCAAACATGCAATGCTGATGCCCAGCACGATGCGCCCCACTCACAGCACATAGGCTGGCCAACCCGTGACTAATTACGGCTGTATATAGCTTGCTGACGCGCCACGTTGCGATGGGAACGAGGTCGCCCACGGCTTGGTGCACAGAGTGACACGAAGAAGGGATGGCACAGGGACGACAGGGTCATTACGCGCCTGCGATGAGTATACTATCTTCGTGCCTGCACACAAGAGATGGCGACGTTGCCAGTGCTCCCTCAGACACCTACTTAGTACCAGCAGATGAATTGTACTCGTGCGCAAGAAATATCTTGATGCTGGTTGCAGGTTACCATACCGCGTACCGCGTATCGGCTGCAGCGTGTGAGAGTGTAGTGTAGTGCAGCCGCGGAAGCACATGAAAGGCGCCAAGTGGGTCGCGCAAGTTCCTCGATTCGACGCGCGCGACACGCACCGTAGCGCCTCGGTTCGCGCAGCTCCCCCGCATCGCGCATCCTTCGCGTGGCCAGCGGCGATAAAAG
Source organism: Boeremia lycopersici (assembly GCA_022609225.1). NCBI lineage: Eukaryota > Fungi > Ascomycota > Dothideomycetes > Pleosporales > Didymellaceae > Boeremia > Boeremia lycopersici. Next base: position 38,788 of record JAGKPY010000111.1, read on the forward strand.
GGACGCTGGGCCTGGGGAGGCGGGGATTGAAGGTTCGATTGACTGCTAGCCCGTCTACCGCGGCGGCCATACTGCACTTCGTTGTTGCTGGACAGCTCTCTCGCAATCGCCACAGCCATGCCGATCAGAAGCGACTGGAGTCTCTCGCGCGAGGGTACATGCGCCCGCTGCTACTGCACACTGCGATCTGGCTAACGCAGCGTCTGCAGGTATCACAGGCGATACCATCGGCCGCCTCCTCAAGCTCACCGCGCTGAACCCGCTCATCACGCTTCCGCTCTTCCTTGCGGGCAAATACACGATCGACGGCGGCCGCGTCGCATCCGACCACGTGACGCTGTGGAGGCACCTCAAGACGCTGCTCGTGCTGGGCTTGGCGGACCGGGTGAGCGGGTGGCTCGACGCGGCGGTGTCGAACAACTGGACCAACGACACGTATGTGTGGAGCCGGGAGATTGTGGTGGTGACGGGGGGGAGTGATGGGATTGGGAAGATCGTGGTGAGCTTGTTGGCGGAGAAGGGGATCAAGGTTGCCGTGTTGGACGTGCAGGAGTTGACGTACGAGGGTGTGTAGTCCCCCATTCCACCATCCACGGTCGCGCTCGCGTCCCCGTGACGCGACTTGGATATTGAGACATCGGCATGACACTGATGGCAACTAGCGCCCCCCTCCGTCACCTTCTTCCGCTGCGACCTCTCGTCGCCGGCCTCGATCGCCTCGGCCGCGGCGCAAATCCGCTCCACCGTCGGCAACCCCACGATCCTGATCAACAACGCGGGCGTCGCGCGCGGCAAGACGATCCTCGACACCACCGAGGCCGACCTGAACCTGACGTTCAAAGTCAACGCGTTCGCGCACTACTACCTCGCCCAGCAGTTCCTGCCGCACATGGTCGCGCTGAACCACGGCATGGTCGTCACCGTCGCGTCGCTGGCGGGCTACGTCGTCGCGCCGTCGATGGTGGACTACGCGGCGTCGAAGAGCGCTGCGATTGCGTTCCACGAGGGGCTTGCCGCGGAGCTGGTGACGCACTACGCGGCGCCGGGAGTGCGTAGTGTGCTGATGTGCCAGGGGTACACGCGCACGAAGCTGTTTGAGGGGTTTGATTCAAAGGCGCTGTTTCCGGAGACGGTGGCCGAGGAGATTGTGAAGGCCGTGTTTGCGGGGAAGAGCAGGCATGTTGTGTTGCCGGAGTTGGCGTGGGGCGTGGCGCCGAAGCTTCGCGGGTTCCCGGTTTGGATGCAGTATGGGATGCGCAAGAGGATGGATAATATGATGAAGGGGTGGAAGGGGAGGCAGGTTGTGCAGCCGAGTGAGGAGAAGAAAGAGGAGAAGACGGTGGAGGAGAGTACGGTGTTGGTTCACGGGGAGTAGTGCGTAATAGCCTTGAAGTGATAATGCTGTGCATTGGTATCTCTAGACTAAACATACAATGGCCGTGTATCAATGCGCTAACCATCCCTTAACATAAGAAATCCACTGAATTGTAACATCCATCCCAAACTCCAACCCAAAATCCGATCCTTGCGCACCTGCTAAATCCCAAACCCCTTAAAAGACATTGGTATCATCCAAATCCATAACGCTACTCTCCGGCGCCAAACTAACCGCGCTCCTCCCCTTACTACTCGCTCTGGAATGTAAACTCATTGCGCCGCTCATAACGCGCACGACCTTCTTCTTCCCCGACTTGGCAATCAGGACTTGCGCAGGGCAAACAACAATCTCGTCCTCGCCCTCGCCAAAATCGTCGCCCTTCTTCACCACAAGCGGGAAAAGCACGACCTTGACAATCGCACTTCGCGCCTCTAGCTCGTCATTCGATGTTGTCTCGCCGGAGCGCTCGTTCATTAGGGACGCGTTGAATGTGACCTTAGCGACTAGGTCACCGTGGACGTCGTACTCGGGCTGCAGTGGGGGCAGCATGATGTACTCTGCGCGCTGGGTGCGCATTTCTATCGAGAGCTCCACGGCAAGGCGCATGACGTTGCGGAGGGAGGCCTGGATCTGCTGTTGTAGGTGTGTTGGTGGGGACAGTAGGGTGGAAAGGGTGCTGTAGATTTCATGGACAACGGCTTCGGTGTCTTGGGCACGCTGTTGCATGAATGGCTCGCGCTTGGAGAGCAGAGTGAGTGTGATTGCACGCCATTGCGCTACAGCGCGTGGTGGACCTGAGATTGTTAGATACTGCGATGACTAGGATTGGAAAGATCGACTTACCGACTTCTAACAAGGTCTTCTCCAGCGACTTCAACTTCTGTCGCTGCTCCCTGTCCATGCCGAACAGGTATCGTGTAAAGACATACTCCCAGATCATCGACATGACGATCGACATGAAGACATCACGACGTCTGACGCGATCTGCGAGGAGCGCATCGACATCCGAGCCATCCAGAATGGCGTTGTCGAGGCGTTTGTCGATCTTCTCGCGCGTCGAGGCATCCAGTCGAGTATCGGCCTGAATATCAGACGACAGACGACAAGCCCGTGTGTCCGAGAATTTGGAGAATCGCAACACCCACTGTTGCACGTGCTGACAGAGCTGCTGGCAGGCGCTGTCGAAGTAGTCCTCATCGCGGATAGTAAGGAAGCTCTCGCTGGGCTTCTTGGATGCCAGGATCTGCTTCTGCAGTTTCTTGATCTGCTCTTTAGCGCTTGAGAGTTCTTTCTCTAGACGATTGATTTCTGCGTTGCGCTCGTCAAGCGCGGCACCAATCTCCTCGCGGAGTGCCCCCTCCATCCCTCTTGTCAGCTGCTGATGTTGCGATCGCAAGGTATCCAGTTCTCTCTGAGACGTCTGCCACTGTTGGTGGACCATTTGGCCTTCAGACTGGAGGCTCGCATAGCGCTCGTTGGTATCATTTGTGAGATTGCGGTTGGCCTCAGTAAGATTATTGTTGAGTTCCGTCAGTCGCGCAATCTCTTCTTGCAGCCGTTGCAGCGTGTCCTTGAGCTGCGCAATGTCGATATCACGTTGATGAATCTGACGGTCACGTGCTTCAACTGCTTCTTGGACCAGCTGCTCATCGACCTGACGTTGGTGCTGTTGAACTTGAAGAATTTCTTCAGCTCTTGACCGCGCATCTTCGAGAGATCGGTTGTGATCCGCGAGCTGGTCAAGCTGTGTTTGTAAGTCCATGATCTGCATGCTTTGACGTTTGCGCAGACTGGGCGCCCGTGTTGGTGACATCGGCGACCTCGGGGCCTCGCCCATAGCCTCCTGAACATTGTTAGTATGCATTGCGCCAATCGCGCGCAAGAAATCGCTGCTTACAAAAGTTTCCGCCATGCTGGCACGGCGTCCTTTGCCTTCACCTCTCAGCTTCGATGCGGCAGCGAAGGCTGCGGTCGCTCCAGCCGCGAGTGCGATGCCTGAGAGGTTGGGTTCTGTTGTGGTGCTAGCGCCCGCACTGGCCTCGCCAAGCTTTGCCGCAGCCCTCAAATCTCCTGATTGGGTCTTTTCTATTCGTCGTAGAGAATGGTTTGAAGCATTGCTCGCCATGCTCATAGAGCTCACGGGTCGCTCAGCATCAGGCGATCTGAACTTGCTGATATTGCTGAGGGACTGCTGGCTGCGAAGTCCTGGTGAATCGCGAATCTCAGCCAGCTGCTGCTTGATTGGCTCGGGCGTCGAATGAGGCATTCGACGCGCAGGGCTGAGTGCTACACTTCGATCGAGAGGATCGTTGGCCTGATGCCATGGTGAATCCCGTGAAGCTGTTTGACGATCAGAGCTTTCAAGTGCTGACGGCGTACTTTTACGGTTTGTGGGTGTCGGCGTAGTCGGTGGTGACGATCTCATCCGGTCAGAAAACGATCGGCGCTCACTGCGCAACGACTTTGTTCCTCGCTCTCCAGATCCAGCGTCGGTAGCAGATCTACCCTTCTTAAGAAGCAAAGAATCATCCGGGCTATTCTCCGTGATAGTGCCGAGCGAGTTGGTCCCTGGGGTGCGCGCACGCTTTGGCATTGGGGTCGTTACTGACTCGCTCTTCTCGCTTGGGTCACCAAAGATTGACTGATACGGCTCAGCTTGGCGGGAGGGCCGTTTCGGTGATGCCTGCTCTTGATGAGAACGATCGGTTGACGCCTTGATCGGAGACTGGATTGCGCGTGGGCTGTCGAGATTGGATGACTTGGACGCAGCTGCAGGTGAGATGCCGTATGCGCGAGTCGATGGCGAGGAGTCGAACAGGTACGACGTTCGCTCTTTGCTGACAAAGTCAGACGTAGGCGACAGCTCCACGCCCCTGGAAGCCGAGTACTCTGGAAGGGCCGGACTAGCCTCTTCTTTGAGGTCTCTTTCCGATTTGTTGCGGGGAGTCCGGGGTCCTTGTGGATGCTGACGCTGTCCACGACCTACTACCTGCTCTTGAGCTGCGGACATTCCACGCAGAGACCCTTCTACACTGCTTGTACTGTTCTCGAGCGCCGAGAACGACCATGCTGGCTCAAGGTTAGCGCCGCGTTGTGCCTCGTTCTTGTGCAATCGCTTCTCCTCCGGTTGCTCCTCGTGGAACGATACCGGGTGAGTTCGACGCTTGTGCGGCTCTTGCGGGCTGGCCTCAACGTCCACTTCTGCTGTTGCCTTCTTCCTCTGGCTCTTTACGTCCTTCGCGCTCTCTTTCATGCCGCGGACGACTGAATCTTCAAGCTCCGGACTCATAGCTCGGGCAAACGGATACTCATTAACGTCGTCATTGATGACCGACTTGGATCCCTGTGTAAGTATCGGTGGCGTATTCGTTGTCCTCTCTCGTTCTGTAGTCCTTCCGCGCTCCTCGCGTTCCCTGCTGACCTCGCCCCTGCTGCTCTTCTCTTTCTTCCGACTCTTCACGGCTGATTGCTCTATCATATCGGACTTTCTCACAGAGTCATCGCCAGGCGCATCGAAGCCTCGTTCGCGGGCAGTGGAGCGAGCCAAAGTCTCAACAGTGCGAGGCCCCTCCAACGGGGCTTCCAACACTGGAGTCTCAGCAGCGGTGTGCTCAATACTATCGTGCTTACTCAAGGCTGTCGTAGTATCAAACGTGCGCCTTTTCTTTCCCTTGAGCTTCTTGTTCTTGCTTGGCGCGTACAGTTCCTCAGGATCCGCCTCTTCTAATACTCCAGGAGGTGACTTGCGGCTTGCGAATGCTGGATCGTTGAGCACGTCCATCGGATCGAACGATGGTGTCTCGGTAGCCGCTAATGGCACTTCGATGCCTTTGGGTATTGTGCGATCAAGAGACGGCCCATATCCTTTGGTAGGCGAGTTTGGTGCGAAACTGGACTTGATGGGTGAGGTTGATGCCGAAGTACGTCCCATGGATCCGAACTTTGAGACGCTGGCTCGTCTCCTTGCAGTCGCGACCTCATCATCCTGAGCCATGTTGTCACGATCGCCCTGTCGAGAGGTTGAACGAGATCGGTAGAATGAAGGGTCGTTGATTACGTAGCTTGAGTCGAAGCCGGATTGGTTCAGTCCTGCGGCGACAGCTGCGGCGAAGTCAACGTCGTGACGTGGCGATGCCGAGCGCAATCGCTCCAAGTTGTCGAACGGAGATACTGAACGCAATTGATTGTCTGAAGTGGCTCGTGAGATCGACTTTGGGGGTACGATCTGAAGTGGCGTTGCTGATCTTGATTGAGTCTCGAACCGTTCCGCAAGGTTCTTAACACTGCCACTCCTCTTGTGGCCGAGGCTGCGCTCAGCCTCCCGTTGCTGCTCTGGAGAATGCTTCTCAAACAAGGCAGCTAGCCTGTGTTTCTTCGAGCCCTTCTTGTTCAAAGTAGGCAGAACATCCTCAGAGATGCCATCGAATGTCTTGTCAGATGCAGATGGCTCGGCATCATTTACTGTGTATGTCTCTTCAGATGTCCGCTCAGCGGCTCTTGGAGTCACAGCTTCCCTATTCGACTCGTTACTTGCTTGGACGTGCTCATGCTGACTGACAGCACGCTGGAGATCTTCAGTGACAGCCATGGAAGGCGCCATATTGACCGATTGCCTTTGTCGGTTTGGAGTGGTGAAAGATTGCACAGTATTCGAATGCGCCGGCGTAATTGGCTGCTCAGCCACGACCCCCGCATCTAAGGACGACCTGCCTTTCCTACTCTTTCTCTCCTTCTTGCTCTCCTTCTCGCTCTCCTTACGGGCCAAGACTGGTGTACTCGGAATATCTTCTGTGGCAGAGACCGGAGCTATCACTTCCACGTCGACTTCGCGGCCGCTCGTAGCAACACTGGGCTCAACAGCTTTCTCGATCGGTTTAAGTTGAGGCACATCATCTTGTGCAGTGTTCACTATCGGCTCAGCAGTCTGCGTGCGCTCTTGCTTCTCGACGACTGTGGCGGGAGCTACAGGTGAGCCTTCTGACGCGATCGGAAGCGGGGTGTCTAGCGCAGTTGCAACAGCTTTGGCTTGTCTTTTCTTGTCTTTCTTGCTGAGCTTTCTTGGCAGTTCGGGTGCTCCCTCGAAGGGAGTGTTTCTTGAAAGTGATGTATCGTCGCTGCGGGTGCTGACAAACGCAGACATAGGCTCTGTCGAAGGAGTGCTTACAAAGTCTTCTGCGACCTCGTTGGTCTTCTCAACCTCGTGTACAGAAGTGGCTGCGATCGGTGTTGCAGCAGGGGTGCTCTCAGCAACGGACTGACTCTCGATCCTACTTGCGGGTGCATCGATCATGTTGGCATCCTCAACCGCAGGCTCAGTACGCTCTTCGACCTCAATAGCAGCGGACTTGTCTTTATTCTTCTTGTCCTTCTTACTCAGCTTCCGCAATGGAGTCTCTGTCGGAGTGACGGCTTCTTTGACAGCATTCTCAACCCGCTCCGTTGTCTCGACCGCAGCCGCGGAATCGGCTGCAGGAGTCGCAGGAACAGGGAGATCGCTGTCTCTAGTAGCGTCGACTTGCTTCTTGTCTTTCTCACTGAGTAGGCTGGCAATGCCAACCATAGATGGAAGTAGAGAGCGGGACGGTTCGTCAGACTGCTCGTTGGACGCTACTGTCGAATCAAGTTCTTCAGTGCGCTGCCGTAGATCTGCGGCGTCATCTCGTACGGCTTGCAGTGATGGCGAGAGATCTCTGGACTTGACGTCCAGCTGCGTATCGTTTTGAGCAGGAGTCATGGGTCGCTGGGTCTCGATATGGTGTGTTTCCGCGATGGAGGATGGCCCAAAATGTGCGACTGGCTCTTCGGGCAAAACAGAAAGAGGAGCTTCTTCGACAGAGGCCGGAAGCTCGACAGTGGGAGTCTCAATCTCGTCAGTACGATCTATGTCCTTCCTGTCCTTCTTTTTCTTCTTCTTTTCCTTTTTAGAAGTTGAGCTAGTGATAGATTCCTCTATCTCAGTCGGCGCGGGCGCTTGTTCAACATACGTAGCTGGTTCTGATTGAACCGCGATGTCGTGTGTCGACGAGTTTGAGATGATGTGACCTGGCTCTCTCTGTACTATCGTAGAATCCTCGTTTGATTCTGGCACTGTTGTCGACGTGGGCTGGACGACCCGAAGCTGCGGTTCAGTCTCGACATTTGTATGCGCAGGGCCAAAGTCAGCGTGCTCAGGTCCCAGTCCCACGGGAGAAGTCTCAGCTATTTGCTCATGCGCAGGAGATTCTTGCATGACAATTTCCTCGACATCATCTTGAGTGGCCTCTGTCTTAGCTTGTGTGAGAGGTTCAGGAATATCCTCAACCTCCACCGATTTCCTCCCCTTCTTGCCTTTCTTTGAGGCTTTCCGACTCACTGGCGCCGGAATGTCTTCCTGGTTCTCCACGACCACCTCTTTCGTGGTCAAAGATTCGTCCTTGGGCAAGACATTTTGCTGATCAGGACGTGGCACGCTGTCAAATGCTCGCTCGACGACTTCTGAGAAAGACTCCTTAGGATCTATTTCCATTAGAGCCAGCTCCAGCGAAGACACACGAACCACATCAGAAGCCGCGGGTTGTTTCGAGTCCACAGATCGCGACTCAACGAACATTGTCGCAGCAGGTGTCTCGACGTCCATTGCCGTTGGTTCTGGTAAAGGTGTCTCAGCTGCTATAGCATCAACAGCCGGGGCATCTACGTGCATGGACTCCGGAGGCGGAGGCAGCTCAGCAATCTCAACTGGCTGCGTTGTCGCTTCGTCAAGGGGCTCAGAGATAAGAGACTGCTTTCTACCCTTCTTGCCCTTCTTCAGTTTTTTCGGCATGGAGACCGATCCGTCTTGTGCAGCCATCTCTCTGGCCTCGGACTCGACGGGTGCGGGGACAAGCTCGGGTTGCGTCTCACGCTCAACAGGCTTGACGACGGGCTCATTGCCTAGACCGGGAATATCTTCGACAGCAGACTCGGCCTGACGCTCGGATTCTAGCGGTTTGACGGGTGGTTCCATCTCTGCTGTGGTATCGGGCTTATGTGAAGTCGACACATTATCGCTCTGTATCGTAATGGATGTTCCCTCCCCGTTCTGCGCCGGTGTCAAGGTCTCAACGACAACGTCATCTTCCAACGGAGTCCCAGTGCTCTTTTTCTTGGCCTTCTTCTCTTTCTTACTGAGCTTGCGACTGAATACAGGTCGTTCGGGCTCCGTGTATTCTGGTACAGTCCCGATGGGTGCAGGTACTTCGAAGGGGATGCTCTCGGCGATGGTTTCCTGAGTGAGGGTCTGCGCGGGGATGTCTCGCTCCTCGATGACCACTTCCTCCACCTCTGCAGCAACAGGACCCACTAGGCTCTCCTCCGGTAATTGTGTGATCTCGGTGGTGGCATTATCGACCTTGGACACTGGCTGACCAGAGAAAATGATGCGATCAGCTTCTGTAACAACATTGTCTTCAACGGGTGCAACGACACCAGTCGCAGGCGGGATATTTGTTGACTCGCTTGAAGCAACGTCCTCGTCCAGAGGATTCGCAGCGTTCGATTTCTTTTTCTTCTTGCTCTTCTTCGAAATGACTGCTGTAGTGTCGATGTCTGTGATGGCTGGCTCTTCAACAGTCGTACTCGGCTCATCGACAGTGGTATTCGGCTCGTCAGCAATGGTAATCGTCTCATCGATAGCGGCAGCCGGCTCCTTGACGGTGGACTTTGGCTCTTCGACACTCTCAGTCGCTTCCACTCGTTCGATCTCGCGTGTCTGTTCTTTGACGGACGCGATCTCCTCTCCTTCGCCCACCTTATCAGACCCTAACGCAAGCGCTGTCTCCGCATCAGCTTCTGTTGCTTGAGGCACGATCTCCTCAATCGCCGCATCCCTGCTACCGTCGCCGAAATGTGCGGAAGTCTGCTGCATCTGCTCTTCTCTTGCATCTTCAACTATAGGTGTGACAATTGCAGAAGCTTTCTTGTTCTTCTTCTTGTTCTTCTTGTCTTTCTTCGAGAGCGGTGCTGTGAATTCCTCTTCGACCGGTGCCACAGCGTGATTGTTTGGAGGATCTGCTGTAGTGGACATGTCGAACGCAGGTTCAGAGAAGACTTGGTCTTGCGCGGCCATGGCCTGGGCGGTCTCCTGGTTGGTGGAGTCGGGATGTTCGACTGTCTCCACAGTATCGACATCGACAACAGGAATAGGCTCAACTTCAGAGACTGGTGCATCGGGAGCCGTTTCGCGAGGTGTCTCGGATGTCTGGATATTATCTTCTTCCGCGTCTCCAATGTGAGCACTCGTAGAAGCTTCAGCCTGCTTGTGTACATCCTCACCATTCACTGTTGTTTTGATATCGTCAGCTTCAGCCTGCACTGCAGCGCTGCTCTCAGTCGCGCCGATCGGCGTTGATGGCACACCCCAATCTTCCGCTGTGACAACATTGTCCGCTACTCCCTGCACCTCGTTGGCAGAATCAGAAACTGGCTCAAAGATTGCCTCCTTCACAGGCTCAGCACCAGGTTCCATATCACCCGATACAGACGCAATCGCCTCTCCAGCTTCGGTCGCAACAATAGGAGCAATACCTTCAGCTGGTGTCGCAGTTCCTGATTGCCTCTTGCTCTTCTCGCTCTTCTTCTTTTCTTTCTTGGATAGAGCAGGGGCGGGTGTAGACTCTACGATCTCAGCGATAGCAGGTGCTTCTGCGACCATTGGTGCGGATATCGATGCTACGCGCTCGGCAGCTTCCTTGGCTGGGATTTGCGATTCCATTGGCTCCACGGAGTCAACACTGCGGTCTGTGATGGCCTGAACTTCACCCTGCTGTGGCTCAAGCTGCACAGCGAGTTCGGCAGGTTGGTGTTCTGGCCAAAGCGCTGCTTGAGGCGAAAACTGCGGCTCTTCGGGCTGTACAGATTCAATACTGCGGTCAGCAACGGGCTGGACATCGTCCTGCTGTGGCTCAAGCTGGGTAGCGAGTTCAACAGGTTGGTAGTCTGGCTCAACGCGTTCCTTAGTCGAGATGTACTGCTCCTCGGGCTTTGCAGTTTCGATACCAGGATCACTTGATGTCTGCGTGTTCTCCACTTGCGGCTCAAGCTGGGATGCGAGTGCAGTGGGTTCATGCACAGTCTCAAGCGCGACATCTTGAGGTGTCGTCTCCACCGGAACTGATTGGATCTCAGTGACGGCGTCCTTGTCAACAGTGGCGGGCTCAACAACAGCAGGCTCGACTATAGCAAGCGGCTCATCTAAAGGCGTCGCAGAACTAGACGCTTTCTTTGCCTTCTTTGCCTTCTTTTTGTCTTTCTTGGAAAGTGCTGGAAGATCGGCAGTCGTCTCCAATGGAAGAGTGGTTGGCTGAACAGCCCGCGTATCTTGCTCGACTGCTGGCTCTGGAGTGGTGATGGGTTCGGATGTGGAATTGTCGGTTGCAGTCGGAACCTCCTGAGAGACCTCCTTCGTCTCGACTATGGACTCGGTGTCTGGCATCTGCTGCTCGACCTTCTCCACTTCGACAACTGGTGGTACAGTAGCCGCGATTTGCTGCTCGACTTGAGGTTCAATCGACTGCTCGACATCTTCACCCTGAGTATCTGGCACTGAAACAGGTTCAGTCAACTCCGCTACTGGGTCTTCGACTGTAACGGCTTGCTTGCTCTTTTTGTTCTTCTTTTTCTTCTTGGACCCTGTTATGGAATTCAAGTCATTTTCCTCAACGGACGCGGGCGTGGGCGTGGGCACGGAAGGTATATCATCCGGTACGGCAGATTCGACTGCTTCCTCTTGTATCTCCGGAAGCGTCACATCGACAGGCTCAGCTTCAACCTGTCCCTCAACGTCTACTGATGCAGCTTGAGCATCAACCCCACTTCCCTCTTTCTTGGCCTCCCGCTGCTCTACCGTGTTATCCAAAAGAATGTTGCGCTCTCCCGCGCCGTCCTCCTCGTACAACCCGTGCGCACTAGTAATAGCAAGCCCTGCACTGCCATCGGTGCGGGTAAGGGGATATTGTGGCGGTATCCCCGAGAAAGAAAGATGTGTCTCCGAGGTTGTAGGGGTTGATGGAGACGGCGGGGGTTCAGAAACGTTGGCTGCCCGAGTCGCCTCATCCGCTAAAAAAGAATCGATCGCGGTCTGTTGTGTTTTGGATTTTCTTTTACCCTTCTTAGAGGGTGCCGTGCCGGTCCAGGCATCTGCGTCTTCGTCCGCCTGCAGTACTGCAGGCATTTTCGCGTCTTTGTCGTCAACAATTGGTAATTCACTCTCATTCGCCTGCCCAAGCTCCTTTACTACTTCCTCGGCCGGAGTTGCGGGCAATGAGACCTCGCCTTCGACCCCTGAAGCGCGCTTAGCCTTCTTTGCCTTCTTCTTCTTTGACTTCGAAAGCGGCTCTGACTCCTCAGGAATAGGGTCTTGGACTTCTGCGGTTGGCAACAGCTCGGGATCTTTGATTGGTGCAGAAGGTGGTCGGTCGTTCGGGACAGCTTTGATGGGTGCAACTGAGCTGCTAGCAGCGACTTGATGATCATCTTCAGCCTGCTTCTCGAATGCTTCGGTGGACGCCTCAACGATCTCGGATTGAGGCTGATCGACCGGCTCACCCGCTCCATCTTGCACCGTCTCTTCCAGAGGAGTAGCCGGCTCAGAAACTTCCACGTCTATGGTGGATCCACGCTTCTCTTTCTTCGCCTTCTTCTTGTCTTTTTTCGACACGAGCTCAGGCTCCTCCTGAACAGCAAGCTCTTCCGTCGTCGCTTCCACAGCAGGCGTCGAATCTTCTATTTGCTCAAGAGACCCGATGTCTCGGGGAACTTCCTCGGTAACAGGTGGAGTGATCTCGGGTGCCATCTCCGGGATAGCTACAGGTTTCTCCGCGGCTTGACGATCAGACGTGGGCGCTGCATCGAACGAGAACTCATCGAGTTCCGCAATAGGCGTCTCGAGAGGTGTTGCATGCTCGCTCGTTCCAGCGATTGACCCACGCTTTGCCCTTTTAGCCTTCTTTTTGTCCTTTTTCGACAATGGTGCAACTTCGTCTTCTTGAGGTGGGTTCGAAGGCTCCTCTGTAGCAGGCTCAGTGACAACCTGTTCAGCAGCAGGCGGTTCGGTGGCAATTATCTCGGTCACAGACGGCCTAGACGAATCGCGCTTTCCCTCCTGCGCTTTGCCAGTAGCATTTTTGGATTCATCAAGCACCTCGGAGGGCACTTCTTCACCATCCAGAACCTCGGGTGTCGATACGGCGAGGCTCTGTTGCCCAGCAGGAGACTGTTCTTTGGAAATATTCAGCCCAAGCGTGGGCAGCTCCTCTACCGGTGTCTTAGGACCCTCTCCTTCGGCAATAGAAACGCGCTTGTTCTTCTTCGCTTTCTTCTTGTCTTTTTTGGATAGAACGGGCGTTTCTTCTGTGGGCTCTGGATCCACGGTCACTGGTTCGAGCGCTTGTGCGTCTTGGGTTGCGGGTTGCACTATCGGCCCGGGCGTGGTCTCAAGCGCGGGATCGGTCGCATCTTTGAATTCTTTGCGCCCAGCCGCATCAAGGTCCGTAGTGAGAGTAGCTGTGGGCGCGTTGTTCAACTCATCAGCAGCCTGAACTCGGTCAGAGTCTTGCTCGGGCAGTGCAGGTGGAGTTTTCTCCGCCACCGTAACTTCTTCCGCGGCAGGAGCTCCAGCTTCTGTGGGTAACTGCTCAGCGACAGAGTAAATCGCAGCGATTGGTGTGGACGAAGCCACATGCGCGTTCTCTGTAGATTCTGGGATGGGCTCAATGGGAGATGGTTCCGCGGCGACGTCCGCGGTTTGCGACGGGGCTTCAATGTCACCAGCAGTGGGAATCTGCTCGACAATATCCTTTTTACCCTCTCCAGTGACTGAAATTGGCAGCATACGCTCACTGATCTCTGTGACGGGAGTCTGAGGCTCCGAGAGTGACTCGCCCTTCTTGCCCTTCTTTTTCTTCTTGCTCTTTTTCGAGGCGGCCACTGGTTCCTCAAGGGTTGGGGTAGATTCTGGAAGCGATGCTGATGCTGGTACAGTAGGTTCTTGGGCGACCACAGAATCCTGAGTAGTGGCGTCGAGAGCGACAATAGCAGGCTCACTGACTGCAGACTCGGTGACTACAGGTTCGATGGTTGCACGCTCAATGCCAGCGTTGACAGCCTCATCCACTACAGGCGCTGCATCGACATCAGCACTGCTCCTGACCGTATCAAGGATTGTAACAGGTTCCACAGCTGCGGCCGTTTGCTCGGAATTAGCCTCCGCCGGAGCGCCATCTTCTTCGAGCATATCCTCGGCTGGCCAAGTATCGTCACCAACGGCATCGTCGGCAATAGCCTCATCAGCGATGCCAACCCCAGTCTCGGTCTGATCAACTGTATTCGCGGCCGCTTTAGCGCGTGCAGCCTCGTCATCCAATTCCTTCTTCGCAGCTTCAGCTTTGAGTTTCTTCTCTAGTTTCTTGCGCTGAGTTTTATTGAGGCCGGCAAACGGATCGAGGTCTGGTTGGATCTCGGTGATGGGCTCAGAGGTGGGTTCAGAGGGCTCAGTGAGTTGTCTCTCAGCTCCTGTCGGCGCCTCTGCAACAGCATCCGGTGATACTTCTAGACCCGGAGACTCCGTGATGGCCTTATCTTGAACAGCATCGTCGGTACTGACGGCCTGTTCTGCGGCGGGTATCCCCAGAGCTGGTTTGCTCTCGGGAGCAGTGAGCTGAGACTGCTCTTCGACGACCTCGTCCGCGGTTGGCGGTACAGCGGTTGGCGCTGAAGGCACTTGGGTTGGGGCGGAGGGCACTTCAGTCTCGAGCGCAGCGCGTTCAACGTCGCGCTGGGCTGCTTCTGCTGCTAGTTTCTTCTCGAGCTTCTGGCGTTGTTTCTTGTTGAGTCCTGCGAAGAGATTAGTTGGCGCTGTCTGCTCTAGCTGTGGCTCCGGTTCGGTGGGGACTGCCGCGGAGACTTCGTCGATGGCTGGATCCGTGACGGGATCCACAATGTCGGACACAGGTTCGCGCTGGGCAGCCTCGTCACCACGAGTTGTTTCTGTGGTTCCTGTAGCTGTGGCAGGATCCTGTTCAGCCACAGGCTGTACTTCTTCCTCCTTCAGTTTGGCCGCTGCCTCTGCTGTTAACCTTCTTTCGAGCTTCTGCCGTTGCTTCTTATTGAGTCCGGCAAATGGGTCGACGTGCGATGTTTGTTCCGGCCCTGGCTTTGGCTCGTTAGGGGCGACTGCAATTGCTTCTTCGATAGCTGGGTCGGTGACTGTCTCTTCAATGACTGGTTCTGCGGTGATCGTGTCCATGACGTCAGGTGCAGGGCCATGCTGAGCTTCCTCAGTGTCAATAACCGCAGTCTCGGCGCCAGAAATTGTCTCAGGAGTTTCTGTAGCTGCGATCACGTCTTGCTCAGGAGTAGGTTGTGCTTGCTCCATCATTTTAGCTTCAGCTTCCGCCTTGAGTTTCTTTTCCATCTTCTGCCTTTGCTTCTTGTTAAGCCCCTTGAACGGATCAACGGGCTCTGTAGCTTCTGCAGAAACCTCTGGGAGCGGCTCTGCGGGAAGCGCCACGGGGACATCACCGGTATGAGCTTCGACGGGTTGCTCTTCCGTCTCTGGCTTCTTCTGCGCTTCAACAAGTGGCTCGGCCAAGGACGCTTCCGGGTCGTCATGAGTTACATCCTCTTGAACCGGTACGCCGATGAGTGCCTCTGTCTGAACAATAGCAGGTGTTGCAGAGCCGATTGTTGCAGCCGCTACGGATTCTGTAGTCTCTGGCGCAATCTCAGGGACCGTGATGATCTCCTGGTTTGTCTGAGTGTCATCCGAAGGAACAAGGCCCGCGGTTGCACGGTCGGCTTCAGCTTCAGCTTCATTTACAACAACAGCGTCCACAGCAGCTCCAGGGACAGTCTGCGCATCCTCCTGGGATCTAGTCGCAGCTTCAGCCTCCGCTTCAGCCTTCAACTTCTTTTCAAGCTTCTGACGCTGTTTCTTGTTGAGCCCTTTGAACGGGTCTATTGGTTCTGCTTCAGCGAGAGGATCTTTTGCGTGCAATGTTTCGGCGGGAAGTGAGTCTGCCGGATCCGCATTTGTACGAAGGGCATCGGTTGGCAAAGATTCAGTGGGTGTAACTTCCATGGGCGCAGCTCCTTCGCGAGGAGCTTCTGTCGGTCCTGCGTCTATGTGGGGTGCTTCTGTGGAGAGTGTCTCAGGTTCTGTAGGGGCCGTTGCTGCGGTGAGTGGGGCATCAAGCCCATCTTTCTCAGCCTCAGCCTCAGCCTTCAACTTCTTCTCAAGCTGCTGGCGCTGTCTCTTGTTGAGACCCTTGAACGGGTCTGCTGCTTTGACTTCAGCGGGAGGTGTTTCGACAGAGACTTCCTGGGGTGCCCCCGCTGCTGTATTTTCTGAAGGCGCAGCTTCTGCATGGGGGGGCTCTGTAGGGATGATCTCTGCAGAGACAGCGGGTGTTTCTGCCAGAAGTGCCTCAGCTTCAGTGATAGCTCGCGCATCCTCTTCGCGCTTAGCCTCAGCCTCAGCCTCGGCTTCAGCTTTTAACTTTTTCTCAAGCTTCTGGCGCTGTTTCTTGTTAAGGCCTTTGAATAGATCGACTGGCGCTGCCTCTTCCACCGGCGCTGCCTCGTCCGCAGGCGGTAAATCTTCCACGGACGATGTCTTTTCTGCGGGGATGGCTTCTGCAGCGGAAGCTTCTGTAGGGACGTCTGCAGGGACTTCTGTAGTGACTTCTGCAGGTCGTATCTCCGCGGGAGGAACCTCAGTTGAGATTGTCTGTGCATGAGATGCCTCAGATTTTGTATGATCCGCCTCTGTGATCAGGGGAACACCAGCGCCATCTTCCTCAGCGACAGATGCCTGGCCAGCGATATCCTCTGTAGTACGTTCGTCGTCGACCTCAGCGTCCCCGTCGCGCTTGATCTCGGGATCTGCGGATGCCTCGGGTTGAGTATCTACTGCATTTGCAGCTGTCCCGGCGTCCGCAGCTGTCTCGAGCGTCGGCGCGGTGATTGGTAGATCGACAACGGCAGAACGGGGCATTTGCTCGTTCTCGCTTTCTTTCTGCATGGCCTTGGTTTGAGCTTGAGCTTCAGCTTCAGTCTGAGCTTCGGCTTCGGCTCGCGTTTGAGCTTCAGCATCGGCTTTCATCTTTCGCTCTAACTTCTTCCTGACCTTCTTACTGAGGCCTGCAGATGGGTCGACGGGAGCATCCGATTCCTGTGGTGCTAGGGCATCGGTTGTGGCTTCTGCTGCGACTTCTGTTGTGGCGCTGGGTGCCGGTTCTTCGTGAGAAGGCTCGGACTGAGCAGCTTCCACTTGGGCAGCCTCCACGTTATTGCCGTCCAGGACAGACTCCTCGGCCGGCGCTATCTCAACTACGCGCTCCTGACCCTTGGGCGATGGTTCCTTACTTGCACTTTCCGACTCTTTACTTTGCGCATTCCGCGTAGCCACAACATCTCCCGCCATCTCATCTGAGACAGGGTAGTCGACCGCCGACGCTGCGACAGCTGCGTCTGTGACAGGTGCGGTTGTGAGTGGTGACTGCGCAGTAATAGCCGCGGCAAGCGAGACTGTGTCTGACTCATTTGTGTCTGGCTGGATTGTGTTCGACTCGCTTGTTACGGGTATGAGTGTGGGCGGAGCCTCCGCAACCGTTTGCAGTGCCGCTTCAGCATCCATTTTCAGCTGCAGTTTCTTCCTCTGTTTCTTGTTGAGGCCTGCGAAGGGATCTGTAGGTGGAACAGGTGAGGTGGTGAGTTCCGGAGCGGCAGTGACTTCTGGCTCAGCGACTTTTGGCTCAGCGGTGACTTCTGGTGCAACGACTGGACCCTGTTCAGCAGGTGCTCCTGCCTCTTGTATCTGTTCACCAGCTCGAGGAACATCGACATCGACGCCGACATCCGTATTTGTCTGAGTTGGATGCTGAATGCTGGGTTCTACCTCTGTGTGGCGCACAGATTCGGGTGCCTCGATAAGTGTCTCGACAAGTGCTTCGACAGGTACGTCGACAATTGCCTCAGAAGGCGCTGCTTCAACAGCATCCACATTCACTTCCCTCTCTTCCCCTACCAGACCACTAGTCTCAGCTACACCCTCCAACATAGAACTAGCATCCGGACCAGATCCCAGCGGTGCAGGCAGACCTAGCGCTGTAGATTCAGCCTCTGCTTTTACTTCTGCTTCCTTCAACGCAGCTTCAGCCTTCATTTTATGCTGCAACTTCTTCTTCTGCGTCTTGTTCAGGCCTTTAAAGGGATCGGCTGGGGGCGTGGGCTCGGCGGGTGGTGCGTTCTTGGCGTCTTCTGCAGGGGGGTTTTGCTCCAATGGCGATGTGTCATGGGCAACGGACGCTGTATCTGTGGTGGGTGCTTCAGGAGTGAGAGGATCGTGGGCGAAACCGCTTTTGATCTCTTCCTCGATGAGTGGAGGCGCTGCATCATCCACACCCTCGCCCGCAGGTGCCGCCTCGGACGCTGGCTCTTGCGCTGGCTCAGCGACTGGAGTCAGCTCTGTCGCGGTTAGAGATGCTGCTTCTTCGGCTTCCTTCAGTGCGGCCTCGGCTTTCATTTTCTCTTTGAGCTTCTTGCGCTGGTTCTTGCTCAGGCCGGCGAAGGGGTCGACGGGCGATGGAGCTTCAGTTGACTGAGTTTCGACTGGTGGGATCTTACTACCAGTCTCAGCATCCTCAGATGTGATGTTTTGCTCGGGTGCGTTGGTCCCTTCAGGTGCTACCGTACCCTCATCAACCGGAGCGGAAAGATCGCGAGAAGTCTCGGTCTGAGGTGCATCCAACGCAGATATTTCCTCAGCAGCAGGAACATCTTCAGCACGAGGAACATCCTCAGCAGCAGGAATAGT
Organism: Boeremia lycopersici; assembly: GCA_022609225.1. Classification (NCBI taxonomy): domain Eukaryota; kingdom Fungi; phylum Ascomycota; class Dothideomycetes; order Pleosporales; family Didymellaceae; genus Boeremia; species Boeremia lycopersici. The sequence continues at coordinate 56,997 of JAGKPY010000111.1, forward strand.
CTCTACCGTAGGTATGATTTCAGCGGGAATATCCGTAGCGGTCCCAGGTGCAAGCACCCCCTCAATCGATGTCGTCTCATCACCCAGTTCTCTACTCGCTCCAGCGTCAGTGTCAGACCTCAACGCTCCAGACGCGCTGGCCAGTGCAGAGTCGTCTTTCGCCGAGCCATCGAGCAATTCCTCAGATACGGATGTATCGAGCTCGACGTCTGCCGTTTTACCCTTCTTAGACTTCTTTTTCTTGCTTTTCTTGGACTCAGCAATCGGTTCGTCCTGGGCAGGAAGCGTTGCAGCGGTGTCCAGGGGAGCGTCTGTAGGTACTGAGACGGGCTGAATAGTGCTTTGTTCCTGAGGTTCTTCGTTGGTGGAAGTACTTTCAATGGGATCAGTGGGTTGCGAGAGTTGGTCCGCTGTGATGGTATCGGGCGTCTCGGTGGTCGAGATCTCGCGGGCTGTCGACTCGGCTGGTTGAGGTACGTCGACGGGATCAAGTGGCTGCTGCTCGGATTGCTGTTGGTTGCTCGACTCCGAGGCTGCAGCCGTCGTCTCTGCAGGCTTCTGGCCTGGCGTGTCGATGGCTGGGATCTCGCGCTCTGTTGAGTCGGCAGGTAGAGGGATGTTGACAGGGTCAACAGCCGCCTGTTCGACCACTTGCTGCTTGACCGACTTTAGATCCTTATTTCCAGGAAGTAGGACTTCTGCAGGTCTCACGATCTCTGAAGAGACGGTTTCAGGCGCAACCTTAGCCTCCACACCCTCGACAGGCAAGACTGCGGATTCGGCCTCAGCAACATATGTCTCCGGTACATCGACCAATTTTCCCTTTTTGCCCTTCTTCTTGTTTTTCTTTGACACAGCAGGTGTGATGTTCTTATCCTCGGGGGTCGGCGGTGGGTGCAGAGAAGCATGGCTCAAGGACACTGGCTCAGTTGCGCTGTCAGTCTCGTGCTGATCCGCTCCAGCGGGAGATGTTGTGTTCTGCGCTTCGGTCACAGAGGGCTCAGCTTCTGTGATCTCTACACCTTGGGACTCAGAAGTTTGAGTCTCTTTGCCCTGCAGAGATGAGTCGATAACTTCCCTCGCTTCGACAGCTTCGTCAACGGAACGTCGCTCCGCAGGCAAAGCTTCCGCGTTTACGGCAGACTCCACCACCTCCAGAGGCACGGACTCGACGACATCCTTACACTGTTCCTCCGGCACAATGTCAGATACAGCAGCATCGAGGGCGCGCTCGGTCTCAGCAGGCTTTACGGCACTGAGAGTTTCCTCAAGAATAACGGGGTTCGCTGACTCCTCAAGAGACGATGGCGTGTCTTCAATCGGAGTTCCAGTGCCTTTGCTCTTCCTCTTGTTCTTCTTTTTGTCTTTCTTGGACAAGGGCGCGGCGATAGGAGTCTCGACGACCGGAATTTCGACGGGTGCTTCGACAGCTGGAGTCTTGATAGTCGACCTCTCGCCACCGGTAACCTCGACATCGGGTACTTCTGTGATCGCTGTCGCATCTGCCTCGAGCGGGTTCTCCTTCTCGAGCAGCGTCGACTCGTGATCCAACGGTCTGCCTTCCAGCCAAGCATCCGTCTCGACGTCAGCTTCAACAGGTGCAGACTCTGCGTTTTCAGGCGTAACTTGCACAGTGTCCTCCGGCGTAGCTCGTGTAATACCTTCACCCAGAACATCATCCAATCCGTCGTCCCGTGTGTTAGGCAGAGGCACGGTGGCAGCATCAACGTCAACTCCACCGACCGCATCACCGCCCTCTCGTGACGTCTCGGCCTCGACCTTGACCTGCGGGGTGACTCGGACAGCACGCACGTCCCCATCCAACCCATCGTCCAACCCGATATCCTGTGTATCAGGCAGAGGCACAGCCGCAGCATCAACAGCGTCAACACGCTCGCGGACGCTGGGGACGATGTCGATTTCGGTGGTAGGGTGTGGGCTTTGGTCGCTGGGGAGAGCGGGTGCGGTAGCTGTGGCTTCTGAAGTGGGGGCTTCTAAGGGATGTTGTTCAGTGGCAGGTGTGTCAGACCCTCCGTCTCCTCCCGCCTCAACAGTAGGTGCGTCTGGCACTGCAGTCTCGCGCGGATCTACGGGCGGTGGAGCGGAGCCGGGGAAGCTGAAGGCTGGGAGGCCACTGTCGCCAAAGTAAGGAGTCTGCGGTACCGCATACAGCGGCGGCGCGTCCTCATGCTGCGGTGCCTGGTCCTGCTGGTCGTCGACGGGAGCCGGTTCTGGCAGCTGGGCGCTAGCTTTTTTGCCCTTCTTGCCCTTCTTGCCCTTCCTGCTGCTGCTTGAAGACGGCTTCGGCGCGTCTTCATTGGTTGGCAGAAGCTGTGCCTCTTCGGCGGCGGGTGCGGATGCACTCTCTTTCTCCGAGGGTGCTAGTTCAGCGGCAGCAGAATCTTGGGTCGGGGTCTTGTCCGCAGGGGCGGCCGCGACAGACTCAACAGCGACATGCTTAGCAGGACCAGTAGGCAGCGATTCTGGCCCACTAGACGCTGAAGCCGTACTATCTCCCGTAGCGACCGTGGTCTGCGGGACATACCGCCTCAGGAGGCTCTTGTACGCATCTTCTTGTACTTCCGGTGCGGTATCGAGCGTGCGAGGCAATGTGTGTGTTTCGCTGGCGTTTGTTTCCGTGATAGTAGACTCTTCACGTGGCACGTCCGTGTTCCCTGGTTCCGCGATGGCCGCAGGCAGTGAGCGGTCTTGTGGAAGACCTTCAGGGGTGGGCTCAGTCGTGTCAATAGCGATTGGTGGGATGTGCGCGTCAAATTCTCCTAACTCTCGACCGACGTGTTCTTTGACGTCGTGGTCTTCGATGATGGCGGGGGCGGGGGCGGAGATTGAGACTGAGGTCTCGGGCTGCAATGATGCTGACTCTGGTGTCGCCTCTGACACCACCGGCGTCTGTACCGCCTCTGACACCACGTTCTCCTGTACCGCCTCTGCAGGCACTGTCGGTTCCGGCACTGCCTTCTGCTGCGTCACCGTATCCGGCACCGCCTCCTCCGCAGCCTGTTTCTTCCTGCCCCAGCCACCAATCGCACCCCACAGGCCGGAGCCCCACGACGAGCGCGCCGGTTCGGGAGTCGGCGGCGCTTTCGCAGATGCTGGTGCGGATGCTGGAGGGGGAGGAGGCGCAGAAGCCGGCGCTGATGCTTGCGTTGGAGGAGACGCCGGGTCCTGCGCGGGAGCCTCGGCCGACACGGATGTCCACTCGTCCACGGCCGTCTCGTCCAATGCGGCTGTTGCGGGCGGAGAGGCAGGGGCGGTCACTAGCACTGGCGTCGACGAAAGCGCCTCGGACTGCTCAGTGGTTTCCTCGGACAGGCGGGGCTCCGTGGAGTGTGTCGCAGGTTCGACGGCGCGGGGAGCTGGCTGCTCGATCGCTGGCAGTACAGCGTCCTTGGTCGCTGGCAGTACGGAGTCTTTGGTAGCGGGCAGAACCGACTCGTCGGCCGTTGACTGGTCGACTGCGGATGCAGAAACCGCCGGTTTCACAGACTCCGCGCTCTTGTCTACGTCTTCCCCGTCGTTCATACCAACGCCCTTGGAATCCGACACGGGCTCGGGAATGTCAAGCGCACTGCCGTCCACGATCGAACGTCGCGCCTCTACGCGCTCGTCTCGCACAGGCGGTTGAGTGGCGTGGAGAACGTCCTGCTGCACCTCCAGCGCGTCTTTATCCTCGAGGCTGCTGGAGGCGTCGAGGTCTGCACTCAGATCCACGCCCGGTCCAGCACTTGGATCCGCACGGGAATCTCGTCTCGACTCGCCAACAAGCGTGTCGTCGTCGGTGGTGATAGCATCGTCGTTGGCCCTCGTCCACCGCTCTTCATCATCCGCGAGTTCCAGATCCCGGTCCTCAGCACTGCGTTGCACATCGGATTCGGACTCCTGCTCCTCGTCCCCACGCGCGCCCTTGTTCCCCTTCTTCCCCTTTTGGCTCCTCTTACTCTTCCCCTTCTTCTCTTCCCCGCCATCCGACCCCCGCAGTGCAGCGCCTACAACCCCGCCCGCAAGCGCGCCGAGCGCGGCGCCTTGGAGCAGGGAAGACGACCTGGCGGACGATCGAGTGGGCGAGCGGTCTACGCTGCCGGGGCCATGGTCGCGGCTTGCGCGCCTGCGCTCGTCGAAAAACGGACTTGCCGCCAGCGGGCTCGCGCGCCCGGGAGAAGAACCTGCATCGCGGTCGTCGGCTCTCGCGTTTTCGAGCGCGGCCGAAAGGGCTGCGTGGCTGGGTCCGGTGGCGGGCGCCGCAAAGTCCGAGGCGCGCGGCGTGGTTTGCCCGCTGCCGGTGGCATCGACGTCTCGCTCCGCGTAGTCTGCTGTCCCGGGGTAGGGGGCAGGCAGGATCAGGTTTGCAATCGGGTCGAAGAACGGGGCCTCGGACGCCTCGCTGACACTACCGTGGGGCGACCCATACGCAGACTCGTACGCGGTAGACTCGGGGGCCGACTCGTACTCGCCCTCCGTCTCCGTCTCGTTCTCCGACTCGCGCGCCGACGACGCGCGCGACGGGCTGCCGCTCGATGGCAGCGCGGGGAGGTCCTCGGCGCCGTCGAGCTCGTTGGACTGGCGGTTGCGCTCGACGAGGTACAGCGGGCGGAACTCGCGGGACGTGGTGAACTCCTTCGACGGCGACTTGGCGTGGCGGCGGAACGGCGAGGTCTGGGCCACGGGGCTCGCGGGCTCGGGGTCGGCAAACTCGCGCTGCGGCACCGCGGGCGACACGGGCGGCTTGCGGAAGCGGATCGGCACGGCCGTGGAGGAGGCGGCGCTCGACGACGTGGGGCGCGCGTGGTCCGGCGAGCGGGTCGGCGAGCCGGGCGACACGGGCAGCGGGGGCAGCTCGTGCGGGAAGGCTTCCAGCTGCCACGGCTGCAGGCCCGTCAGGCGCGTCAGCAGCGCGCGGCTGTCTTCAATCGACAGATGCGGCGGCGTCCGTGGCCGATCAGCTGCCAACCCTGCGTCCTCGGCCCGATTGCCAGGGGGGACCTTGTGCGCGTCTTGGGCAGCATCGTCGGGCAGAGCATGCGCATCGTCGTGCTCGGCCGCCCTACCGTCTAAAAAAGCATGCTCGTCGGTGTACCGCCGTCGATCGGTCTTGGCAGCAGCCGAGTGGCGCGACACGGAGCGATCCTGTAAGCACAGCATTAACATTGATTCTAAATACATCATAGAAGCTCGACACCGCGTCTCGCGTCCTCGCCAGCCCGCGGCCTAGCGCAAAGAAGTCCGCCGTACCTTTTCATCGTCCCGGTCCCGCTTCTCGCGCTCGTCGCGACTGCTCCGCTTCCGGCTGCTCGTCGAGACGCTCGATTTCGCGTCGTCGTCGTCGTCGGACCCGTGCGCCGAGCCGCGCTCCGAGCGGTGCTTCCGCCGGCGCTGCTTGCGGTCGTCGTCCGAGTCGTCGCGCTTGGTCTTGGGCTTGCCCGCCTCGGCGAGGTTCTCTTTCGACTTGCTGCTGAACAGGCTGAACAGGCCGGGGCGCTTGGAGGTGGACGTAGACGAGTCTTTCTCCTTCTCCTTGTCCTCCTTGCGCCTGCTCTTCTCGTCGCGCCGCGAAGACGTCGACACCATGGAAGCGTTGTCGTCGCCGTCCTCCTCGCGCCGCGACTTCCTGTGTGATGACTTGCTCTCGGCCGACCCGTCGCGCCGCCTGTGCTTGCGCCGGCTGGCGTCCGACCGCGCCTCGGACACGGCCGACTTGGAGTCGGACACGTACCCGCTCTCGTCGGGCTCACGGCGGCGGTGGCGGCGCCGGCGGTCGCCCTCGTCGAGCGCATACCCGCGGTCGCGGCTGTGCTCGCGGCTGCCGGCCTGCGCGGCGCGCGCCTCGCGCCGCAGACGCCGCCGCTCCTCGCGGTCGGGGTCGTCGTGTTGGCTGCGGTCCGGGTCGTCGTGTTGGCTGCGGTCCGGGTCGTCGTGCGTGCCGCGCGCGTCGTCGTCGTCAGTCTTAGGCCGCGCCGCAACGACGGTGCTCACGTCGTCCTCGGCGCGGCTGAACGCCGACACAAACGTGCTTGCGTCGTCGTGGTCGTACAGACTGCGCGTCTCGGCCGCGTTGTACGCATCGATCATGGCGCCGCGCGCGCGCTCGGCCTCGTCGTCCGGCCGGCTAAACGCCGTCACGTACGTGCTGGTCTCGTCGTAGTCGCTGCGCGGCGGCTGGTACGCGCGGTAGGCGTCGCCGGGCTGGTGCGCGGTGTAGGCGTCGCCGGGCTGGTACGCCGTGTAGTTGTCAATGAGCTGCTCGCGGGCGCGTTCCGTTCTGTCGCGCTCCGTCCTGTCGCGCTCGCGCTCCTCCGAGCCCGCCGAGAAGAACTCGTCCGAGTCGCGCTCGGCGCTGGCCCGCCGCGGCCCGTCGTCCGGCGCATAGTACCCCGAGTCCTGGATGCCGCGGGGCAGGTCGGCGGGCGGCGCAGGCTCGCTGCGGAGCTGCTCGGGCGAGGCGTGGCGCGCGCGGCCGAGGTAGTCCTCGTGCTTCATTTCGGAGCGCAGCGGCGAGCCGACGGTCGGCGACCACTTGCCGCTGCTGTGGCGCTTGTCCAGCTTGCGGCGCGGCGTCTTGTCGGGCTCGTCGACGCCCTCGAAGGCGTAGCTGGGGATTGTGATGGCGCTGCTGCCGTTCAGGGGGCGGGGGTTGCTGGGTGGCGACGCGGGCGAGTGGGTGCTGGCGGCCTCGAGGGCCCGGCGCGCGTGCTCGCGCTCCGAGGCGATGCGGTCGCGGTCTTGCTGGGCCGAGGCGCCCATGAGGGCTGCGAAGCCGCCGGCGAGCATGGCGGTGGTGGCGCTGCTGCTGCGGGGGGGTGGAGGAGCGTCACGTGATGGTGCTTCTCGGGGGGTGTCGTGTGAGGGCACGTTCTGCGATGGCGTGTCCCACTGCACGTTGACCGGGCGCTCGTCGGGGATGTGTCGGGTTGCCGTGTCCTGCGCGGCGTCGTGTGCAGCAGGCGCAGTGCGTGAGTACGGGATGACTGTGGATACAGAGCCTGTTGACTGCGAGTGCGCATCGTCCCAGTTGTACGTCGACATTTCTGAGGCACCGGGTGCATCTCGCGGCGCCTGGCCAGTCCTTGAGTATGGGATCACCGTCGACACGGAACCCGTGGACTGTGAATGCGCATCATCCCAGTTATACGACGACACCTCCGACGCCCCCGGCGTATCCCGCGGCGCCTGGACAGTCCTCGAGTACGGGACGACGGTCGACACCGACGCGGCAGACTGGCCATCATCGGCTTCCCAGCCGCCCCTCTCGGCGCGCTCGCCCGCACCCCGAGGGTCCTCGTACCCGTACTCATACCCGTACCCGTCGTGCTCAAAGTCCGGGCTCGGCGCGCGGCTCTCGTCGCTCATTTCCCAGCTCTGCACGCTCATCATGCTCATGCGCTTTGCGTCTTTCTCGCGGCGCGCCGCGTCTTTCTTGCTCATGACGCGGAGCGAGTCGGACGGGGCGGGGGCGGGGTCCTCGCGCGGCGCTGCGTCGTCAGTGGGTTTGCTCTTGCGCTTACCTTTCTTGCTCTTCGAGGGGGCGGGCCAGGCGTCTTCTTCGGCGGGTGCGGGCTCGGGTTTTGCAGCAGGCTGGGCGTCTTTCTGCGCAGCCTCGGCCGGCTTCGCGGGCTCGACGAACTTGCGAAGCGACGGCGACTCGACAAACTCGCCCGGCATGTGCAGCTCGGCCGCGTCCTTGGCCGCAGACGCACCCGCCTCGCTCTCGGTGATGTAGTCAAAGTACGGCGACGTCGACGTCGGAGGCGCCTTGTACCTGTCCGCCGCGGTCTCCGCCTTCGCATCCCTCTCCACCTTCCCTTCCCTCTCCGCCTTCGCCTCCCTCTCCATCAGCGGCGTCTTGTACGCCTCGCCCATGGACGGAATCGACGACACAGCCGACGCCGCAACCGTCGACCGCGCCATCTTGGAGTCGGAGAACGGATTGCTGACCGTCGAGCGGTTGTCGGCGTGCTTGTACTCCCAGTCGCTGAGGCGGTCGTCCTGGTCGTTCTGCGCAATCGCCGCCGCGGTCAGCGCGCCGGCGGCTCCCGCGGCGACGGCGGCGGCCGCGGCGGCTTTCTTGGCCTTTTTGTCTTTCTTGCTCGACTTCCGCGACGGGACTGTGCTGGGCTCGGGCGCGGGTGCGGAGACGGGCGGGGTGTGCGAGGCCGAGGGGTTGGATGGAGGCGGTGGTTGCGGGTCTGAGGCGAGGGGGCTGCGCTCCCGCTCCTGCTCCTTCAGCTCCTTGTCCGAGATGAACTGCTCGCGGAACGACTCGGGCGTCGGCACGTCGAAGTGGTGGAACTGGTTCTCGCCCCAGCTGACGCGCGACGGGGGGTTCTTGGGCCGCGGCTCGTCTTTCTCTTCCACGGGCTGGATGTTTGGCGACGGCGGCACAGACACGCTGCGCACGGAGGGGGCGCGGCTGCCGGGCGGCGTTGGCTGGATCAGGTTCAGCGTCGGCACGGGGTCGGGCGTGCGCGGGCCGCGGCCGTCGCGCGTCGCCGTGAACGAGTACGAGGCGGGGTACGGCGGGCCCCGGGGCTGGCTGGCGCCGTAGTCGTCGATGGACTCGTAGACGTGGAGGTCGGGCGCGCCCTCGTTGGGGTCGAAGCGGCGCACCTTGGGCAGCGAGTCGTCGTCCAGCAGGTCCTTGGGCGCGAAGAAGTCGGCCTGCGACACGGGCTTTGCGTTGTAGCGGTCCTCCAGGTCCTGGAACATGTCCTGCGTCGTCTCGCGCTTGGGCTTCTTCTTGAACATGTCCGGGTCGAAGATGTCTTCGTCGGCGTAGTCCTGCGCGACCTTGCTGGGCTCGATTTGTGCGAAGCTGGGCGCATACTCGACCGCCTTGGGCTTGCTTGCGGCAGATGGGACATCCTTCTCCGACGATGACGTGTCGCGCCAGTTCTCGCGGCGCTCCTTGGCCTTCTCGCGCTCCTTGCCCTTCGTGTCCCTCTCCCTCTGCTTGTCCTTCTCGCGCTCCCTCTCCTTCTCCTTGCCCTTGTCCCTGTGCGCCGAAATAGCCGCACTCGTAATCGCCGCGACAGCGCCCGCAGCGACGGCGCCCGCAGCGCTGCTCTTCCACGACTCGGGCCGCACAAGCTCGCGCTCGCGCTCAGCCAACTCGCTCTCCTTGCGGCGCACAGCCGTCGCCACAGAGCTAGCCGACGAGCCCGTGGGCTGCTCTTCAAGCGCGCCGTAGCGCTCGCCGTCGCGGCGCCGCAGGTCCTCGCGGATCTCGGCATCGCGCCGCTCGCGCCGCCGCTGCTCCTCCTCGCGCTCCAGGGCGTCGCGCCGCAGGGATTCAGCGTGGGCGTCGCGCTCGCGCCGCTCGCGGTCCAGCGCCTCCTGGGTCTCGCGCGCCAGCATCTCGGCGTGGGCGCGCCGCTGCGTCTCGAGAAAGGCGCGCGCCTCGTCCTGCTGGCGGGCGAGTTCGCGGCGGCGGCGGGCGTCTTCGTCGCGCTGGGCGTCGGCGGTGCGGCGCGCGTCGTCCTCGCGCTGGAGGGCGTCGCGGCGCCGTGCGTCTTCGGCCTCGCGCAGTTCGGTTTCGCGGACGCGGCGCTCGTTGTCGGCGCGCTGCTGCTGCTCGTCCGCCCGTCGCTGCTCGTCCTCGCGCCGCGTCTGCTCCTTGCGCTGCTCGCGCACATCACGAGCTGCCTGTTCCTTGGTGAGGTTGAAGCGGACGTTGCTCTGCGCGCTGGAGGGGCGCGACGAGTCGCTGCCCTTTGCGGCGGCGGCAATGGCGGCAGCGCCTGCGGTGGCGGCCAGGCCGGCGATGGCCATGTCTTTCTTCCACGACGACTTGTGGATCGGGGACGAGTTGGCGCGGCGGAGGGGTCCTGGGGGAGGGGGGTGCGAGTGCGTGTGGTTGTTTATGATGATGTTTTGGGCCTGGGCTTGCGTGGGGTAGGGGGGCTGCGCGAAGACGGGGGGGCCGGCGGGCGCCGTGTACTGCTGCGGCGGCTGGGTCGAGTATTGCTGCGGTGGCGGCTGGGCGGAGTAGATGGACCCGGGCACTTGGTGCATGGGCTGCGGCTGGTGCATACTGATGGCGCCCGGGCCCGTGGTGACCAGCGCCTGGGGCGTGGACACGACGCTGGTGCGTCGCGCGTCGAAGCTGGTCGGGTCGCTCGACGCCACGGGATACACGCTCTGCAGCGTGTGGTGGCTGCTGACCTCGCTGCCCGGGCGCGACGCCGCCACGCCTGCCGCGGCCCCCAGCGCTGCCGCCGTCGCGGGCTGGACCAGCGGCGTGGTCGCAATGTTATCGTACAGATTGTCGCTCGACCGTCTCTTCTTCTTGCCGAACCCCCAGCGCCAGCCCCACTTGTTCGTGCCCTCGCCCGCCGAGGTGATGGACTCCCTGCTCTGCGTCTTGCGCAGGTCGCCGTACACGAGCCCCGCGTCGCTGGACGACGACGTGCCGTCATCGGGCAGATCCTCCCACTCGTCGTCGCCGAGCGCGGCCGCTCCCGCGCGTCCGCTGCGCCGCTGCCGCACGGCAACAACTTCGGCGTCGGAGCCCTTGCGCCGCTTCGACTTTGCGACGGCGATGGCGGCAGCCGTGGCACCGAGGCCCGCCAGCGTGGCGCGCAGCTTCTCGTCTGATGTTTGCGTCTTGAGAAGGCGTGTGTCGCGCTCGCTGGTGCGGACCTCGCTCCTGACATCGCGTCTGGACTTGGTCCGCCGCACGAAGCCCGAGCCAAACGCCATCTCGTCCGACGACGACGAGCCATTACTAAAGGTGAAAAAGCCCTTTTTCTTCTTCTTCAGCTGCGCGGGGTCGCGCCGCTGCTTCGGTGCCGGCGCCGCAAAGAAGCCCCCCAGGAACCCCCCCGCCGGCGCCGTGTCCTGCGAGATGTCGATCAGCGACGCGCCCGAGGCCGAGCTCCGCGATGCCTTGCGCCGCACCACGCGCCGCCGCTCGTCGGAGCTGCTGCGGCGCCGCACGTGTGCCGACCGCGAGCGGCTGCGCGTGTGCTTGCGGCTGACGGCGGCCCCGAGCGCGGCGCCCGCCAGGCCTGCGCCAATAGCCGTGCCAAGACCAGACTTGCCGTCGCGCGACCGCGAGCTGGAGCTCGAGCGGGACCCCGGGCGGCGGCGGTGGTCGTGGCGGCCCTTGGTGACGCCCGTGGATAGGATGCTCACGCGGTCCTGCGAGCGGCTGCGGTGGCGGATGCCCGCGCTGCCGTAGCTGTAGCGCTTGCTGTGGGTGCTCTCGCGGGAGCGGCTGCGGCGCGAGTGGCGCTTGTGCGCACCGGGGCCGTCGTGGTCGGCGCGGCTCTCGCGCCCGGACTTGATGCTGTACGTGTCGTCAAAGTCGGTGCGGTTCGCGGCAAACAGCGCCTTGCCTGCGGTCGCGAGGCCCATGCCGCCCAGCCCGGCTGCTAGCCAGCCCGCGCCGCCGCCGCTAGACTTGCGCTTCTCCTCGCTGGACGAGTACAGCGACGTGCGGCTGTTCTTCTCCTTCAGCCCGTAGCGCGCGCGCTTGTCCACGCCGGAGCCTGCGGGGCGGTCGAACTCGTCGGAGCGGCGCCGGCGGTCGCGCTCGTAGTGGTGCTTGCGCGGGGCGTCGAGCGGCGACGAGCGCGGGTCGAAGCAGTAGCGGCACACGCCAATGTACTCGGTGTACTCCTCCATCTTCTGCACGTCCTCGTGGTCTTTCCACCACGTGACAAAGCGTGACATGGTGCCGGTGTGGGCGTGCTGGTGCGCCATGTTGCCGGAGGTGTAGGGCGAGGGGGACGGGGCGTGAGCGCCAGGGAAGGCGCCGGGCATGGCGTGGGTGTGGGTGTGGGTGTGGTGTGTGTGGTGTGTGTGGTGTTGGGCGTGCGAGTGCGAGGTGTGATTATGCAGCGCATAAGCTGCGAGGCCAGCAGCGCCGGCAGTGTACAGGCCCGCATTGGAGCTGGAGTGCTTCTCCTTGCCGGGGCGCGGCGGCTTGGGCGGCGGCGCGCCGGAGAGGGCGTCGTGGGGGTTGGTGGTGTCGTGAGCGTTGCTGTGGCTGTGGCTGGAGTTGATGGAGTTGTGTATGTTACTGTAGCTGCCGTTGCTGGCGTCGTGGATGTTGCTGTAGCTGCCGTTGCTGGCGTCGTGGATGTTGCTGTAGCTGCCGTTGATGGCGGCCGTGGACGGGAGGTCGCCCTGGAAGTACACGGACGACGACCCGCTGTGGCCGGCAGGCGTATTGGCGTTGTAGGCAGTGTTGTGCGTGCCGGTGTTGTAGGCCGTGTTGTGCGTGTCGGTGTTGTAGGTAGCGTTGTGCGTGTTGTGCGTATTGCTGTACGAGGACGAGTGCACATTCGCGCTATGCTCGCCCGCCCCGTACGCAGCCGCACCATGACCGACCGCATACCCCATCGCCGCGCCCGCCGCCGCCGCCGCCGCCGCCGCAGGGAACGTGCTCGCCTTGCCCGGCCGCGGCTCCAGCGGGCCCTCGTCCACAAACGCGCCGGGCATCGAGGCAGGCCGCGGCGGCTTCCCCGCCGGCGCGCCAGACCCGTAGAAATCCGCGGCGCTCCCGCTGCCCGTGTCAGCCGCCGGGTTCGCCGTCGCGCCCGCCGCCACCAGGTGCGGCGTGTCCTGCCCGATGATGACGCTCGGCGGCTGCGGCCGCACCCCGGGCTGCAGGCTGACCGACTGGCCCTGGTCGTTGTAGAAGTCGGCGGCGGCGCCGAAGCGGTTGTGGGCCGGGGCCGCGAAGGAGACGGGGTCCTGGCCGGGGAAATGGGCGTGGATGTGCGAGGAGAGCGGGGCGTGCTGGGCGTGCTGGGCGTGCTGGGCGTGCTCGACGGGCAGCGCGCCGCTCATCATGGCGCCCCCGCCCGCTACGAAGCCAGCCCCGTCCAGCGCCCGCGGCTCCTCGACAATCTCGCCGCGGTACCCGCCCGCCTGTGACTGCGACGCGCTGGACCGCGTGGAGCGCCGCTTCTCCTTGTCCTTGTCCTTGTCCTTGTCCTTGTCCTTGTCCTTACTCGCTCTCTTCTCCCTCCGCCGCTCCTTCTCGCGGTCCCTCGGGGTCGACGCCGTGGACTCGGCGTAGCTGGACCGTCTATCCCTGTCATCTCGTCGCTCTCTATCATCTCGTCTGTCGTCTCGCGGGTCCTCCCACAGCCCGGCCTCGTCCTCCCTCCTCTCAAACGCAGTCGCGAAACTCGCAATCGTCGAGGGCGGACTATCTCGCCGTGCCGACGGCGGGGCGGCTGGTTTGCGCGACGAGGCCGAGGAGCGCGCGTCGTCGCGGTCGCGGTCGCGCTTGGGTTTCTTCCCGCTGGAGGGGTTGGTGAGTTTGCTCCACATGGTGCGCGTGCGGTGGTGCGCTGGGGCGCGGAGCGTGTATCAAGTGTATGCGGGCGGTGGTGAGCTGGTGCAGCGCGCGGGGATGCCCTGGTGTCGTTGGGTATGCGTCGCTGGGGGCGGTGCTTGCAGTGTCGCGTCTGGTCGGTGCGATGGTGGCGCATCAACGGTGCATCAAAGAATCGCGCGGCAAGAAGCAGCAGGCTATTAGATTGCAGACTCGCTCGTCTCGCTGCACGCCCGGCAAAGCGCAGAATCGACGGAAGCGCCTGTGGTGTGTGCAGGAAATGTCGCTGATTTGAGGCGGCGCTTCAGCTGTGCTAGCTGTGCTGGCCGTCATCGCCACGAGGCTGGGCCAATCGCGTGCTGCCTGTCGGGTGCCGCGTGGATCCACTCAGATGCCCGACATGACCAGTCGTGCATCCTTGCACAGTCCCAATCTGCCATCTGCACTCGCCAATCATCAATCTCAAGGCAATCTCCGATAAAGATGCTGGCTTGATGCAGTATTGCCTTACTTCTACTTATCCTTTGTTTACTTTGCCGTGTGTAGCGCTGTTGTTGTTTACACACGCCTTTGTTGACATCCTGGCTGGAGCCGGGCCCACATGTGCGGGAGGGGACCGGGGTTGGGGGGCGCTAAGCCGTCTTGGCGCTGGCTTCGAGGTGCTGGTCCGAGGTTGCAAACATGTCATGTCAGTGTCGGAGAGAACTGGTACGAAAACCAAAGCTGGGGTTGCAAAGAGGGGTATCTATTTTATTTACTGATGCTGCCATGTGGCATGCTACTCCTGATTCTGATGCTGGCCTAAAGTGTGCTGCGTTCGAGAAGCATTCCTGGCATCGAAGCTTTTGGTTTCCGGTGCAGCTGAGGGAGACAGCTCTGCTCATCGTTCCCATATCTCAGTCCCGGCCGTATCACCGTCTTCATTCGAATCTCCAAACTCAATCCTGCCTGCGCGCGGCCCTCTTCTTCGACCGGCGGCCGCCCCTTTGCCTCGGCCTCCGTGCGTGGGGTCCTTGCAATCCCTCCATCTGCCGTGCCTGCGCCTCCCCGCATTCTGATGCACATGTGTCTGACTGCGCGCCCGCAACCCCCTACGGTCGCTGGCCCGCCATAAGCATCTGCCTGATCTGCATAATCTGGTTGCGCTGGTCCGGCGGCAGCTGCGCGATCTGCTCCGGCTGCAGCGCCATGACCTGCGCGTACAGCGCGCTGTTGTCCATCGGCGGCGGGGCCTGCGGCGGCTGCGCGTATGGCTGCATCTGCGGCGGCGTCGGCACGGCTTGTGGGTAGCCGGGCGGCATGCCATAGTTTGTGGGCGGGCGCGCGACGGGGGTGGGTTGGGGCTGGGGCGGCACCGGGGCAGGCGCCGGCGCGCCCGTCTCAACGACGCGGCTGAGCATCGACTCGTCGACGAGATTGAGGAGGAGGAGCGACTGGAAGATGGCGTAGGCGAGCTGCGGTGCCTGGCGCAGCAGCTCAGTGGCTTTGGCGGGGTCGGTCATGACGAGGCCTTTCATCTGCGAGAGGATGTCGAGGAGCTGCGGCGCGGGCAGCGTCGAGAGCGTGCGCGAGATGGCGTCGGGGCACGTGAGGTTCGGCGCGAGGTCGACGCCGGGCGGCAGCGGGCCCAGTGTGCTGGAGGGCTGGGGCGCGGCCTCGGGCGCCTGTCCGTTCATAGGGGGTGCCGTCTGGTTGGAAGGCGCGTTGTCGCCCGAGCCGTTGTCGTTGGACCAGTCGACGCGCAGCTTGCGGCCCATGAGCTCGTAGTCGTTGAGGTTGCGCACCGCCGATGCTGCTGCGTCGGCGTCGGCAAATTCACCAAAGCCAAAGCCCTTCGGCCGCCCGGTCTCCTTGTCGTACACGAGTCTGAAGTTCACCACTTGGCCCACGCGCCCGAGCGTCTCGGTGATGAGCTCTTCGGTGCCGCCTGTCCGTTGTTAGCAGCGTCGTATGCATGGAAAGAGCACATACCATAGGGAATGTTGCCGATGAACACGACACGTCCAGCTTTGTCGTTTGGCGCCATCTTGCGCAGAGTACCCGCAGTCGAGGCGTGTGCGCTGAGGTTTGGTGGTTTGGCGCTGGCCCTTTGCTTGGAGACATTCCAGCAGCACGCTCCGTCACTGACTAGCGCGTGCACGGGCCTCCCGGTCGTTGTGGGAGCGTGGCTTCAGCAGCAGTTGAAGCAAGTCGGAATCAATTCTGATCACCATCAATTCATGCATCTAGCTTCTCCCGGTTCCAATAGGCATCATAGTGCGTCTGTTGTTTTTGTACCCTGTGAAGTCTTGCTCATGTGTACCTTGTATAGCAAGCTTCAAACACCGTCTTGTTACCATATACTCTACTTAAGCCACGAACCGTCTCTCAACATCCTCACTCAAACCACGAACCGTCTCTCACGATCCTCACTAAACCCACCATCTCAACATCCTCTCACAACTTCGGCGCACAACACTCCCCATCCCTCCCCACCACCGCCTCTACCCCCGGCTGCGCATGCTGCCCACTCAGCAAACTGCTCTTATTAAACACCTGCTCACTCGGCGGCACATCGATCGCGGGGTTCCTGTCGAAGAAATTGACCGGCTTGAAGTGAATCTTCAGCACCTCGCACGGCATCACCGGGAAGTCCTCGACGCGCGGCACGTGGTTGATGCCCGCCTGCACGTACACCACCACGTCGGCGTCTTCGACGTTGTCGCCGCGCTGCGCCCATGACCGCACCCCCGTGCCGCCGCGCGACTGGTTCGTGTACAGCCCGCCCGCGTACAGCTCGCCGTCGCGGTGCGCCACGACGTAGATGTTGTGGTCCGCGAACTCGGCGCGCTTGAAGTTGAAGCTGTCCGCGTCGGACAGGATCTTCTGGAACGGCGGGGCCTGGATCTTGTACGCCACGGGCTTGCCGTTGATTGGGTTGCGCACGTGCGGGTTCGTGATCTTGAAGGTGCGGTTGTGCTCGTAGGCTGTGTCGTAGCCGCCGGATTTGCCGATCACGGTTTCCGACACGGTGTAGCCGGTGCCGTGCGGGTTGAAGTCGGAGCGCGGCATCGGGTGGGCTTCGTCGTAGACGAGCGTGTTGGTGGGGCCGTCGAGCATGGGGTCGACGCGCAGCGAGAAGATGTGTTGGTGGTGCACGGCCAGGACGCCGGGGTGCACGACGGTGCCGAAAGGGACGGTGATGCCTTCATCGATGGGCTGGGTGCTGAGGATGCCGGTGGCGCGGATTTCGTAGGTGAGCTCGCCGGCTTGGTTGAAGATGAAGGCCAGGATGTATTCGTAGTTGGAGACGGTGATGATGGACTGCAGGACTAGCTCGCGAGAGCGGACGACGGCTGCGCGGCCGGTGCGGTAGTTGGTGTGCTTCCAGCCAATGCCAGCATCTTGCTCGTGGATGCAGACGACGTTTGGCATGTCGATGACGCCTCCCTTGTCGTCTGAGAGTACGGAGCTGAGGTAGTAGATCGAGCCCAGACAGTCACACCCGAGCTTCAGGTTATTGGCCATGATTCCAGCACCAGCATCGCCCAGATCGAACGCCGACTTCTTGTGGAACGGGTGTCGGGGGTCGGCGTAGGGGATGTTCATGTCGCTCAGACTCAATCGGTAGAACAGAGGACGACTGTCGTATCGCACATCGTACAGCACCATACCCTCGCGTTGGTTGAACCCGACCCTGAAGTTCCACTTCTGCCACGACACGACACTTGAAGTGCCCTCTTCTTTCACCTCAAAGCTGGCGCCTTCCGGCTGGACAACGTTCAACGGTTTCAAGTCGGTTCGAAGAGTCTGTGCCTCCGGAATGTATTCGTTCGGCGGCTGAACCTTGTACTTCTCGATCGGCTTGATCGTATTGTCGGCTCCAGTGGGCATAATCTCAATGCGGATAACCTTCATAGTCTCCGTGCTGAGAACTGGCGAGATGGGAATCGGCATGGCGTAGTGGTTGGAGTCGGCCTCAGACGCATTGCTGGGATCGCGCAGGTACAGAAAGCATTGGTACATCCGGTCCTCGTCGTTCACGCCATCGGCTCCAAAGATCCACGGGTCGCTGATGACTACAGTGCCTTCTGGCAGCTGCAGCTTGGCGATCTCTGCCCTGACGCCCTCGTCTTCGAGCACAATCTTCTCGATGGCGACGATTTCATCTCCATCTCCATTGGCGTGGATGAAAGGTCCGAGAAGCACATTCTTCTCGACGCGCCCTGATGCTACGTCGATGATGGCTTCATGGAATTTGTTCTATCCATGTCAATGACTGTTCAACTGAATAATATCTCGTTCCATACTGTGTTTCGAATGTAGTAGTTGACGAAAGCTTTCCTGTTGATACCCGGAAGAGGCTTTTCTGCATGCTCGGCTTCGAGGTATTTCAAGACTTCTACCTTGGGTGGCTCCTGCAATGTGATAGCCTTAAAGTGCAGGTCTGTGTGTGCTGGCCACGAAGCCTTGATAATCGACGCTGCAGTCGTGATCTCCGAAGCCGATAGCGGCGCGAGAGGATGTGAAGCCACGGCCTTGGTGGCCTGTGGTGCTGTGTTGGTGGCAATTTCTGCAGACATCTTGAGTTTTGAACACGTTGGGTGCGAAAAGCGTTGGTGGGAGGCTCTAGTCGGAGTATTTGTAGCCCGTCAGATCACCTGTCAGATCTCACTTCGACCTCCGAATGCAGTCTCTGTGCTCGTCTACACTCCAGCGCTTGATAAGAGAGTGGACCTGCTATCTTAGACGCCAAAGCTGTCGACCTGTTCGGATGGACTTGCCGCAGACAGGTTAGCCGCCTGCTCGAAAGGTGAAGTCCGCGGCGCGGGGTGACCCCGCTTCGCCTACGAGCGGCGGTTTTCGATGCCTGTTCACCACACTGCAGAAAAGTCGCATGTGTCGCGTAACACCAACATCATTTTGCGAATTCGGAACAGTCGCTTCCACTTTGCAGTCGTTGTCTTACTGATGTTCAATGTCTTGCAGCGCTCGTGTCAATCTGCAGCGAAGGCTTTCTCGGTAGCTGGACTTGCAACCAGTATCTCACATGTCGAACCTCAAGAGCATTGCGCATCAAGCTGATGTCTTCCCTTACATCAGTCCCGATTCCAAGCCTTACGTTCACTCGGATCCGACATCACAGCTGTCACACAACCCGCACGTACGATGCCCTGCTCGAACGGTATCCGTTGGGCAGGTTGGCGGTGCGAAGGTGCGACACCGCCGCAGACTTTTTGAGCTCGCACAAGTCTTGTGAATACTTACTGTAACGCGGGCCTCATAGTCGAGGTCCTTCATTGTAACAACAGGGTGTACGACAACCTCAAGAGCTTGGCTTACATGTCTTCGTCTCATCACCTCGCGACTCGACAAGCCTTCTGCGCTGACGCGAGCGCAGCGCAGACCGGTGCAAGACGCTCTCTTATACTCTTCAGCCGTCACATAAGAGAGTGGCATGGAGAACCCGATTTGAGCGAGGAATCCGTCAGCATTGGCTGTTCGACCAAAGGGGTTTATGCGGGCGAACGACTGAGTGTCGTCCCACTGATATGTCGTCCTGTCAAACCTGTTAAAGTGGCACTTGGCAAATGTTTCGTTTCTTGTTTGTTTCGCCGCTCTGGCGTTGTAACGTCCCGGCTCATATCTAGAACTAATATGGCAGATTGACCCATATATTAATCTACCCGGCACGTGGACTGTTCGACCATCTACAAAATTGATTCCGCTGATCGATGTCCCAGCGTTGGCACTCAGAATTCGATGGAGATGCCCTGTCAATGTTTCGAATACGCTGGCGCGACGTCGAAGCGATATTTGAGGATCCATCTTAGAGTGCTTGGTTCTACCAACGCACGTTCGCTATATGGCAATGTCGATGTTTCAGGCCACACCGACCCACATCTGACAGCGGGTGTGGGTAGCCGCCGGGAACTGGAACAATGTTCCGAGTCTTTACCCGCCATAGTATACCGCGGCTGCATTTGTGGCAAAGTGCTTGATTCAATTAGAGTCGGGCGTCTAATATGGGTGGCAGATTCAAGTACTACCAAACGAACATGGATATTAAGGTTGCATCGCCATTGATTTTCAGGAAGCTATATAAGGAAGAGGTTCAGCGTACTACTGTTCAGCACATCATCTCCATTCGCAGCATTCACATTCGCTCATACAACAACCACCATCATGAAGTCCTTCGCAGCAATCGTTCTTCTTTGCGCGGCGCTCGCTGAAGTCGCCCACGGTCACTACATCTTCCAGTACCTCACAGCGAACGGTGTCAAGGGCGCTCAGTACCAGAACATCCGCCAGAACACCAACAACAACTCGCCTGTCACCGACCTCGCCTCCAACGATCTGCGCTGCAATGTTGGCGGTGGAAGCGGAGCATCGACCACCACGGTCTCAGTCGCTGCCGGATCATCAGTCACATTCACAGCAGACCAGGCTGTGTACCACCAGGGCCCCGTTTCTTTCTACCTGACCAAGGTCAACAGCGCCGCTGCCGCTGATGGCTCCACCGACTGGGTCAAGATCAAGGAGATTGGACCCACCTTCTCCGGCGGCCAGGCCACCTGGGACTTGAAGGGTATGTCTGACCTCAGACTCGAGTTATCATACCGTACTAACATCCAAGCAGACAACTATGCAGTCACAATCCCCTCCTGCGTTGCTGCTGGCGAGTACCTGCTCCGCATCGAGCAGCTCGCAATCCACAACCCCGGCTCTCCTCCCCAGTTCTACATCTCCTGCGCCCAGATCAAGGTCACTGGTAGCGGATCAAAGACACTCTCGCCCATAACCAAGATCCCAGGACATGTCAAGTCGACAGACCCCGGCTTCACTGCCAACATCTACAACAACTTCAACAGCTACATTGTTCCCGGCCCGAAAGTTGCGACCTGCTAGGTGAACAGCGGAGCGTAATGAATATCACTTTTTTTGCAAGTTCAATATACCACCATTTATCACATCTTATTTACAATGCATCTCCCTGTGCGCGCAATTCTGGCTTGTTGTACTTGTTGGTCATAGTCGAGCGTTTGCCTACATTACTACGATGCGCAACGTGACTACGTTCGTGGCACTATGGAATTCACAGTATGGCTTCAAACTCACAGTGTCTGGCAGCCTCGTTGTTTGCATTATACGTCACGTCACGGTCCATGGTCCGCGTTCGCGATGTCACTGCTTCTTCAGCCGCTCATCAGTCTTCACGACATGCCATTCAAAGTTGAACTGAGACAGCAGTACAAATACGGTGTTCACTGTCTACATCAATGTAGCTTATCCTCATCTCTCATTGCTCACACAGCATCAGAACTCGGAGCCCCTACAGACCCTGAGCTGCTGTATCTTACTCTCGCTATCGACCCTTCCAGTCGGGCCCTTCTCTTCCGCCCTTCTTCATGTCTGCCGGCCCTCCTTTCGGCCAACCCTGGTGCGCAAACATTGGCAGCAACCCCAACATCAATCGCGACCCTCCCCCTCCACCGCTGAACGTAGTCCCAGGCAGTGCACCCGTTCCAGCTGCAGCAGGCAACCCAGTCGTAGTCGAGCACCAACAAGCGCCCATCTACAGCCCCCCCGTCCCCATCGGCATCGCCCCTCCCTTCGGCTTCGCCCCCCCATTCGGCGCAGGTTTCGGCCCAGGTATGTTCCCCTCCATGCCCTTCATGGACCCCTCCATGTACGGCGGCGGTCCCTTAGCACCAATCCGCACCGGCAAGTCCCTCCTTCACCCTCGACAACCCCTGCTAACACCCCCAGGAAACTTCATCCCAGGCGCTCACGGCGGAATCGGCTTCGGCCTACACGCAGCGGGCGGCATGCCCTTCCCGCCCCCGCCCCCAGGCGCCCTCGCAACCGGCGTCGTCCCGCCCTTCGCCCCCACCGTACCCCTGTGGTCCAGCGGCCTAGCGTTCGGCAACGTGCCGCCGATGGGCGCCGGCATGGTCTCCCCCATGATGCCCATGGGCATCGGCGGCATGGGCATGGGCATGGGCGTGCCGGGCTACACGCCGGCGCCCGTCGCCGTCGACGGCAACACCGGCGCGCCGCCGCAACCGCCCCAAGGCGACATCACCCAACTCCCGGGCGGCGTGCCGCCGGGCGCCACGCACGTCGAGGCCGCGGAGCACACGCTGTTCATCCAGATCAAAGGGTCCGTGTGTCCGTGGCTGTCCCCCGGCGCGCAGCTGCTGACCGAGATGCTGCATATTTCGTCCTCGACGGGACTCAACAGGCTGATCCAGGTGTGCAATAATAACGCGGACGATGAGGCGTGCGAGAACATGGCGATTACAGAGTGTATTGAGCTGGGTAATGGGCTGTGGGAGAAGGGGCAGACGTTTAAGTACGGGGATGCGGTGGCTAGGGTGTTGACTATGAAGTGTGTGGGGTGGGATAAGGGAAGGAATAGATTGGGAGGGCAGAGTTTGCATATTTGGCTTCATAGGATATAGTGGAGGAACATAGGTTATCTTGGAGCGGCTTGTTGGACGGATGTCAGCGGTACTGATCGATGCATTGTGCTACCTGGCCAACTATAGGAACGTATCTATGTAGCTTGTGCAGCAACGTCAAAACACAGACCATTGTCGCTGCATGCGATTACTCTGTACATCCCATGCTCACCACATATTTCCTCCTGCAGTACCTACCCCCCCTCACCCCCTCCATCTCACTTCCGTCCCTGTTTTTTTAGTGCCTCCTTGACCTTCTTCTCGACCGCCTTGTGCAACACGTACGCCAGGAACAGGAAAGCAACAGCCTGTACAAATGTCTGGCCCCGCGGCCGCCTGCGTTGCTTGGGTTCCGTTTGAGCGGGAGCCATGGTTGCAGGTCGGTTGAGTGTGGGGTGGGTTGTTCTATCGTGTTAGACATGGGAAGCTTCGGAGGTGATGTTGTGGGAGATACGAGGCACAATGTAGAACGTGCATCGTGAATGATCTTGGCAGAGACGCGGGACAGTGAGATAGACGGGCGAAGTACTTGGACAATGACTCAAAATCGCCTCTGAGATATAGTAGTCATTCTTGGACCTTGTTGAATCAGATCAGACGCGCTGATTCCGTTAAAGGTAGCTTCTTTACTGCTTGATCTCATCACCATAACACATTGTGAATTTTGGTAGAAGTGATCTGTCTTGCTCACACACTGTTCATGCACAATGTAAAAGCATGTCCTTGAGGCTCTTGGTCGACTTAAGAGTGTTAACTAATATACATGATCACGTTGAACACTCGTTATACGTGGCTTTGCATTGTACACTTCGATCATGTGCACCTG
Organism: Boeremia lycopersici; assembly: GCA_022609225.1. NCBI lineage: Eukaryota > Fungi > Ascomycota > Dothideomycetes > Pleosporales > Didymellaceae > Boeremia > Boeremia lycopersici. Next base: position 79,570 of record JAGKPY010000111.1, read on the forward strand.
AGTGCCAATCGACTTGCCACAACCGCGACTACTTACATAAGCATGAACTAAGAGATTCTTCTGAGAATATCACTAGACTACTTGGTATTAGCACGGTCATAATTACCAGATTCTGGATTTCAATTTTTCATTCCGTGCTAATCACAATGTCGTCGCGTAGTCAGAGATGAGTTTCAGCAGAGCGGAGCACGACATTGTGAGAGGCCATTACCCAACGACATTGTGCTGACCAAGTGACCAGAGCAATACTAATTCTCCACTAATGGTACACGAAGGCTTTTTGCTTTCTAGCTTACCATTCAACGGCGACAGATCTGCGATCGGACGAGTCGAACTTGCATTCTCTGCACCGCTAGAACATACGTCAATGATCCGAGGGCTGTAGCAGCAAAGCCACTAAATTATGCGTGAAGCTTTAAAAGACGAACTCAACTGACACAGAGTGCGGAGCCTACGCAAGCTCGAAAGAGTCAATCGTCCACTGGAAAGCGATGTTGAGCTTGCGGCCGTACTGCCTCGCCAGCAGAAAAGAGAGCTTATTGCTGGGATGCGGCTCGTGTAGCTGGATAGATCGCTCGCCGACCGAAGGAGGTGGCGTAAAATGCCACGCAGACGAACGCAGCTTCTCGGCACCAAAGCCGATGGAGATCATGGCGTGCAGCAACTCAGGCCATGCGATCTCTCCGGGCTGGTTGGGCGAGTTTGAAGAGTGGAAGAGGGTTTTGAAAACCTTAAGTGAGCGCTTGCTGACCTTCAGTGCAGCTTTTGGAGACGATTCTGGCGCTGCCGGCAAATTCGCTGGCTCCTCGGGATCTTGGATCCTGACCACACCTTTGGTCTTACTCTTGGACTTCAATGGCAGTGCAGTTTTGCTGAAACCACCAGTGATCTGTTTGCTGACGTCGTGAAACTGCTCCGAAAATGCACTGAGCTCTGTAGCAGGTGCCTGTAGAGCTTTTGGAAGCTTCGGAGGCTTAGATGGTGCAATCCAGGGTGGCGTCCTCATCAGTGTGCGCTCACCCATGATGTGCTTGACGAGAGTACTAGGCGTAGTACGAACAGTCCTCACCCAATGAGTGTCGACACCTTTCCAGAAGGCGTCTAAGGCAGCTTCAGCCGATCTCATCCTGTCAATTTTGGCACGCGTAGGTTTCTCGTGAGCAGGGTATGTGAATCTCCCATCATGCGGGCTGTAAAGGTTATAGATTTCCCGTTTCCCGGAGGTCTCACAGGCGGCCTTAAGTTTCCTCCAGTATTTGAAGAGTTTGTCGTGATGGAGCTTAAATTCCATCTTACGTTCTTGAATCTCGGCCTCGATCTTGTGGGCCCACGGCTGGAATTGATGGAGTTGCTGGAGGCATTCGGCATAAATCGACACACAGGAATAGCTTTTGGCCATGTGAGGTGAAACAAGAGCCTTTGTCTGAGAGTCTTGCTGCATTAGCCACTCGTATTCATCCATAAGAGCATGGATTGTAAAGCAGTCACGGGCGCCACTGCTGCATATCATCACCAACAGGTTGATCAGACGCAGCCTACTGGCGTCTTCAGAGCCAATCTCATGATATCTGTTGTTCAACGTGATCAAGTCTGGACCATTGGTGTTGTCCCAATAGTGGTACTGACGTAGAGGAGGGGATGCGCGGAAACTGGAAGCAATTTCATCCAATTTCTCCAGGATGACCTGCTCGAGGAAGGATCGTAGTTCTTTGAGTTTCTCGTGCAAATCTTTTGGTAGATCTTTACCAACAGAAATTTCCTCAGAGTATTTTGATTGGAAGTGTTGGACCTGCACAATGCGTTGGAGAAGTTCGTCCCAGATAAACACCATGAAGTGTGCGTCGACGACCATATGTCGTACTGCTCTGAAGTAGAGAGGGATATCAGAGCTATACGGAAGTGGCTTTCCAGAACAATCGAGAATGAGTTCGCCGCGATGTTCATGATACTCTTCACTTGTCGCGACAAAGTAATCGGGAGCTTCGCGCAGCCCCCATGCGTGGTCCATCGCTTGAGACCTTTGAGCACTGACTAGAGCTTGCAACCGCAGAAGATCTAATTGACACGGCAGTCGATAAGGTGCTTCTCGGGCAATGATCTCCGTTTTCTCCATTGTTGGATCTTGGTCTGTCAACTTCGCGAGGTCGGAAAATTGAGAAGTAATCATACTGGGATCAAGAAGCGCCCCAGATGTTATATCCCGCTTGAAGTCGTCGAGAATCTGTGCGAGACATCGCACAAGAAATTTCATGATCGTGACTTGTATGATAAGGATTTGCCTTCCATGTTCAACATGTACTGTTCGACCAGACCTCATCGATTCGGAGGCCTTGATTTGATCCTCCCACTCGATCCAGGAGCCAAAGCTCGAACGATCAGCTCCAATGAAATTCATTGTGAATGGTTTTTCGAGCGACGGAAGACGCTTCTCATTTGTTTTGAAAATTGGTGCGAGTTCGAGATCTGAATATGCGAAGCTACTAGGGTGGTTGCGACCGCGTGAATTGAGAAAGATAAGCAGTGCCTTAGGTCTCAAAAGATCCTCAAGGTTGATATATGGACAAGCGAATAAGAGCAGTTCGCCAGACTCTACTTCACAGCCTTTGCTAAGGACGTGTGCAATGTCTGGTCGATGAATTTCAGGTATTTCTGGCCAGGAGTTCAAGAGAATTTCCCTTCTTCGAGACTGCGTCGTCCCCAGCCACCGTAACCGTATCAGCGCTTCATGAGGTTCTAGGATTATGAGTATAGCCTGCCGATAACGGAACAGCTTAGCCACCATTTCCTGCGAGTCTTTTCGTTCCTTCTCAAGATCAAGATTCGGCTTGATATGTTGTCGTGATTCATCTACTGAGCTTTTCAGGGCACTCTGGAACGCACTTGGCTTAGGAGTGGGGCGATTTATCTTCGGCTGATGAGCAAGGGCTAAAGCCGCGGCCTCTTCGTTGCCTGAAGAGATACTCCCGTCCATGTCGCTCGAGATTTCAGCTGATACAGCCTTTTCGCCCTCTTTGGAAAGCTTGGCAAGATCTGGAAAGGCGTTCGCGCGTAAGGGGAGAGAACGGGCAGCCTCGTGGCTCCCGACTGTATCGATGTTAGCAACATATATAAAGACAAGCGGTATCAAAATATTTACTACGGTGACCACTCGATCGTGGGACGATGGTAGTATGCGGCGAGTTGGTAGAGACAAGAGCGATGCACAGGAAATGAGGCGGGCAGGTGCAGGTGAACAACTAGCTCACGCAAACCGTGACGCAAACAAACAAAAACGAGTGTCATATTAGAACACCCTAGAGCGAGCAAACAGAAGACCATAAGTGAAAGAGAACCCTACCGGCAAGCTATAGTTCCACAAGGAAGCGCGAAGTCTTGATCTGTACCTTGATTTCCATTCTCATATCGCTCTAGTCTTTGGTTATCACTACTTTCACTTCCACTTCGATAGAAGGAGCGCTCTCTATTAGCGCACACAATGCAGTCACTAGCCAACGAGCCTCTCAAGCATCCTGTCCGTGGTGAGAGACTCGTTGTCCTGGTGTTAGAGGAAACGAACATCGGTAGCTTTTGAGGAATATCCCAGGAGAACATTGAATCTTGCCTAGTTGCGTCACTGCTTGTCTGGGCAGTGGAACTGAGCGCCCAGCTTGTCAATGGTGACAAGGCTTGTATGTCTAGAGTCAGTCTGCGGGGTAGTATGCCACTGGGCGAACATGATGTTGTGATGATGTGGCAGACGGGAAGCCCTGTATTCTGCGCCTGACGTAGTTCTCAGTCTTCGTCGGCCACGGCTCGCAATCAATTCGACTGCCGCATGCGTTCCGAACCCATGATAGCTCTTGTGGGTGCAAGATAGCTCATGGTGATGTGAATGATCTAGCTCTAGTACTGTTGTGTATAAGGTGCTAGATAATAAGTCGCCTCTGAAGCGCTGGGGGGTGCCATAGACACTTTAGATAGTGGTAGATGCACTAAAATTCCTTACCAGTCTTTTAATCTCCTGTTCTATTTGAAAAAATCTAGAAAATTCCCAAGCATGGATGAGGGATGGGCTGAGAATAGCCCTGATTGTCTTACCACATTCGCCAAATACTTTTCGAAGGTGTCGCCATGTGATCATTGGTTGCAACCACACGACCATGATTCGAAGTGGCGAAGATCGCCGGAGTTATCCTCCGGACAGCCATAGGTTGTACCTAAGTGATAGGTAATCATGCTCGAAATGGCGGTGTGTGTCTATACGCATCTCGAGATTCTATCGTGACCAGCACAGTATTGGCCTGAGCAGTATTCAGGTGCTGAACACGTCTCGGGGTAGCTCGCAAGAAGCAATCATGGCAACGCTCACCTCATTACTGGCGCCGTGTTTCGCACATCGTGTAGGCATTGCAGTCTTCGTATCTTTGGGACTGTGGCCGTTTGCCCGCACCACACCCCAACTTTTTGCAGAGGGCTAGAAGGTACTGCGGCGCCGCATGGCAACAGGCGCAAGTCGAAATACTGGATCGAAATAGCCAAAGTACACGATCGAGCCTGTAGCTCACAAGAACGAGAGCAGCCGAGAAGTGTGCCTGTGTTGTTGAGTAAGGTTGTGTAACTACATATGATGAGTCCGTGCTTACTGCATTTCCAATTGGCTGCATTCACTTCGCTGGCTGTCAACCTCACAGCCCATTCTCTTCTGCAGGAACCGCCGCCATTGCGATAGCCAATGGATAATCGCTTCCATCGCTCAACACACAGTTTCTGGCCTTTCACTGGAGCACTAATTCGGAGAAGAAGCGGTGAGGGAACCATGAAACAGCAACGGCGAGGTGCATGGCTTGGATGCTACATTGAAGATCAAGCCAGGAAGCTTTATTCGTTGGATTGGCTTTGGGCGGAAGCAACGGCTATCTCAACAACGTCCGGATCGACATACCGCTTCGCGTTGTACCACGCGGGGCTGCGATAGCAATCTCCACAGACGCGGAACAGGGCAGCCCTATGTGAAGTACGACAGGGGAGGAGCGGCTTCCCCAGATGAGGCAATGGAGCTTACCCTGGCAATGCGGAGAGGAGAAACCTTGAAAAGGCGCGGAAGCTGCTAGCTCGACGCCAACGCAAACTGCCATGTACAGACACCGTTGCAGGGATCTACTGTTGTCATTTCGTGACAAACAACGCCCACCGCTTTTATTTGAAGCCGGGACAGACCATAAGTGTACAAAGTTTCTCTCGGCTCAGCGTTGCACGACAGAAGCGGGGCGGTGTCTGGAAGCAGTATCCGACGGCGGTCTTACGCCCACAAAAGTTCAGCATTGCATCCCGCAGCCAAAACGACGATCGGACGATTCGCCAAAGGAGCGTGAGGCTGCAGACGGTGCGTAGCGCTGTCTCTCGTAGTGTTGTCTCAAGCAGCATGACGTGCGGCCCTAGGATGAGGCGTGCTGGTGGCGCCGAGCTGTGACCATGCTTCATGTTTGGCGAGCAGCGCGTCAGATCCAGCACAGGAGGGTCAGCGACAGATCACATCACCAAGCGGGTATTATTTGCCGGTTTCTCCAGAGTCTGTCGTGCCAGGGGCGGACGACGAGCGACATGGGCGGACGACGAGCGACATGGGCTCGAGCGTCCTTCTAATGTCCTTCTCGAAGCCTCATTGCGGGAACAATCATAATCGTGTTGCACCACCGTGCACAAAGCTTGCACAAGATCTACTGCAGTTTCCTATTGCGAAGTACCATCCAGCTTCAAAAGTTTGTCCAATCTCACCTGAACGTATCATCACGCGGCTGTTGGCGCTGTGTTCAACTCCAGCGGAAGGCCTCCGTGAGTCTCATCAGCGCAGTTCCAGACGCCTTGTTTGAATATTAGCCCCATGCAGCCGGGTCCGGGGAGTGCATCCGTGACCCACTTTTCCCCACCCCAATGCCGCAAGCCACGCGTGGCGTGGGATGATGGAATGTGGGATTATTGTCAGAAAAGTAACGTTCCTAGCGCGGGCGTGGGTAGGGCCCTACCAGGGTTAGCGCGCTGCCGCAGCAGGGAGATCCTAGCAGCCTAGGTCACGTGCTATAAGATAGGGGCGTTAGTAGATAATTATAGTAGAGCCTAGCGTAGGCTTAGGGGGTTACTATAGTATATAGTAGACGCTAGCTGCAGGTCCTATAGTTTATATAGTTTAAAGTTAGGGCTATTAAATACTATACTAAACTGCTACTTACTATGTAACACAATATACTATATAGCTAGACACTATAGTATATAGCAGCGCTAGGCTATAAGGGTTATATATTATGTAGGGTAGGCTTTAGGCTATTAATACTATACTAAACTACTACTTAACGTGTATAACATAATATGCTACATACCTAAAGGTAGATATACTAGATATAGCGCTAGCAGGGCGTGTTATAACTCTAATTAGAGGTGTAGGGTTATAGTGTATAGGGCCTAATTAGTTAGAGAGTATTACTACTTAGAATAATAATATTCTGCCTAGTAGTATAATAGCTGCTGTGTTTTATAATAGAAGTATTACTAGAGGCTAGAAGTAATATTCTACTAATAAAAAACATAACATTCTAAGTATAGGCTTATAAGCTATAGGCTCTATGCTATATAAGCCTATAGCCTACTACTTACTATAGGTGCTAAAAGAAAAAAAAATAGTATAAAATTATGTTTATATAAGTACTTATAGGTTAGTAGGCAGCAAGAGCTAGGTCTATATAAGAAGTAGGCTATAGTAGTAAGTAATTTATTCTCTAAAAGGGTAGAGCCTATAGCTACATAGTAAACTTTAGGAGTAGCACGTTATATATATAGGTAAGCACACACTATAATAAGTAATTTATATATATACTAGATAATAGGTACTAAGAATTTAGATAAGTTAGATAATCTAGTTTAAAGGGCAAAATATTATTATTATATAGGTAGGGATTTTTTTATACTTATATATATAAGTGCGTAAATATAGAATCTATATAAACTTATAGGCTAGTCCTAGTAG
>JAGKPY010000112.1:0-85739 GCA_022609225.1 Boeremia lycopersici
TAGATTATACTCTTTATATAAAGAATTAGCTATATTAGCTACTATAGCTAGGTAGGGGGTAAACCCTCTTATATCTAGGTTAAGTATATACTAAATAATCACCTCCTTCTTATTCTTATCTAGGTTTCTTAATTTAGGTATATAATCTGCTTATATAGGTTATCTAGCATATTAATTATATAGTATTCTATATAGTGTGTTATAGAGGGCTGCAGCATATTATAGGGAGAGTGTTATATCTTTTTTAATAGCCTAAAGTATAAGCTATATTCTAGCTTCTCTTAAAGGTCCTAATTTGTGTTATTATTACAGCATTATATAAGAGGGTTAAGTTTTAGTAGGGTCTTAGCAGAGTAGGCAACTTATCTATATAGGCGACTTACCTATCTAGTACGTTAGTTAAAGTTTTACTTGGTAGGGTGGGTACGCCAAGCCCCTAGTCTGCCACTAGCGTTGGTCGGCTCAGCTGCGTCCTGGCTGAGGCCCTACCACGCCGCCCCACCACGCCGCTAACACATCTACTAGCAGGTCAGATCTATAATTTTAAAGGACTTCTGTAACACCTGCTTGCTTATTCGTTATTAGAGAAGTCATTGTCAGGGCATCTGGAGTAGTTAGAGATTCCTCGTGACGGAAGCATTATCTTTTGCCATGTCTCTTTGCTGCGCGGTAAGAGTTGTAGCATGTGAGTGGACGTGCAAGGAAAGAGATTGCCCGATGTTATAGAGCCTACTTTTTGGACGCAACAGGAAGCTGTATTGGAATTTTGGAGAACGCGATGAAAGGATACCTTGTTGAGCTGACATGCTCTCAGTAACACAATAGGACCTTGTACCCATGTATACACGGTGTCTTTTGTCTTCTTGATAACGGCCTTTGCATACATAGTCCATACATTACATGTTGTGGTACGGAATCCTGATTATCGACATTGATATGTAACATGCAAGACGGCAGCTTCGCCTTCCAGCACTGCAGTTCTCACTTGGCGTTGTCTTGGGTGTTGATAAGAGGGGTAAAAGGCGCCACGAGCAGCTACTACTCACAGGCTAAAGCTTGTCGAACTCTTGTTAAAGGTCGAGCCACATTATTGCCAGTCCTCGATCACTTTGTTGGCATGTCCATACACTTGCTTCTCTATCTAGCTGTCAAGTAGGTACAATCCACGGCGTTCGAGCAACTTAGCAAATACTACCAGGCCTGCCGGTATCGCAAATCGCCCAACCCGTTGCATCGACGGATGACAACATCTTACATGGAGGTGTAGTGGTTGCAACATGCACCCTAGTGATGATGTGCTTCGCCCCTCCAAGAACTGCCCATCTTGGGAATAAGACCGCTTATTGCCACGACAAGGAAGCGTGTTTCCGTGAACAAGTCTTGATTGCAGAAGAATAGTGCTGCTATCGTGCAGGCCATGTCATAATAATATGTGTATAAGAGGCGGGTTCTCTCTGTTCGCAGGTGTAATTGCCAGCCCAACCTCACTACTTGATAGTGTTCAACAGGATATCCAAGATGGTTCCCAAATTCATCAGAAATGTAGGCTCCAAGGTTCCTTGCTCTATGCAGAACGTTCAATCTCTTAACCTCGTATAGTTCCGCTCCTTCATATGGGACTCGGACACCCATCTTAAATCCCGCGAAGAACGTCGGCTTCTCCGCAAACTTGATTTCTCAATCTTGACCATCGGTTGTCTCGGATTCTTCCTCAAATACCTTGACCAAGGCAACCTCTCCAATGCCTATATCTCAGGCATGCAGGAAGACCTGCGCATGTACGGCAACGAATACACTTACGCTGTGACCTGCTACACGGTTGCCTATGCCGTCATGCAGATACCCAGCAACATCATCATTCAGTATATTCGCCCAAGTTACTGGCTTGCTGCTATGGAGATTGCATGGGGCACGTTTACGTTTGCGCAGGCGGGTGTCAAGAACGTACCGGAACTGTACGTATTCAGGTTTCTGGTTGGCCTCTTTGAAAGTAGTTTCTTCCCCGGGCTTTTGTATGTGCTTGGGAGTTGGTACACAAAGACGGAGTTGGCGAAACGCATCGCGATCTTCCATATGACGGCGCCAGTCGGCAGTGCTTTTGGTGGATATCTGCAGGCTGCAGTGTACAAAAGTCTGGACGGACATCACGGTTTGGAAGGCTGGCGTTGGCTCTACATCGTCTGTGGCGTGAGTTATCCCACCTACCTTCCATACGAAGCTTGAGCTGATCAGTATAGTGCATGACTGTTCCAGTTGGGTTCGTTACTTGGTGGTTTCTTCCAGACACACCTTACACAACAAATGCTTGGTTTCTTAGCGACGAAGACAAACGACTCGCTATCGATCGGGTCCAAGAAGCCAGAAAAGCCGCGCCAGCCAAGATAACTCTAGCAACGTTCAAACGTGTCTTGACCGGATGGCGCTGGTATGCGTTCGTGGTTGGCTATGTGCTCTACGGTAGCGCGTGCGGTGCAAGTGACTATTTCGGTATCTGGCTAAAATCTGAAGGCCTCTCTGTTGTCGACAGAAACATCATCCCTACAGGAACAAAGCTCATTGCCGGGTTCTGCATTGTGTTATGGGGCTTTCTGTCTGACTACACTGGTAGCAGATTTGCGTTCGTGTTTGGACCCCTCGCCTATGGTTTGATTCCAAATGGTATTCTGGCGTTCTGGCCATCGAGCCTGAATGCGAAGCTCTTCGCGTTCCTGACTTGTGGTGTACAGCTCATGACTGCTATCTTGTAAGTACCCTCTACTAATTGGAGGTCTTTGACTAATGATGTATCGTAGCTATACCTGGGCAAATGAACTTTGTGCTGGCGACAACGAAGAAAGAGCCATTGTTATCAGCAGTATGAACGGTTTCCATTATGCGGTTGCAGCTTGGCTTCCCATCGTCATCTTCCCACAGACCATGGCCCCCCGACTTTCCGCTATGGTTTTCCAGGTACCTTTGGTCTAGTTATTGCTGCTTTGATTGCAATCATCGCCATACAGCTACTGCAGATGCGCTCAGCCAAGAAAGGCAATGGAGAACAGAGTTCGGTTGGTGAAGAAAGCGACGTGGAGGCTGGTGTTGACGAGGAGTACGCACCGGACTCAAAGAACATTCGTACAACGAACAAAACAAGAGAACTAGATAGCGGCCACTAAATACTGCAAAGACGTATCAAGATACACTGTACCTAGTCACTTCCGATCAGCCACTTGGCGAAACGCAGCATTATGCAAGATGGCGTTTTCTCGTTGGGATGTTTGCGCTCGGACAGAGATCTTTAGTCGTGAGTTCGCGACTCGTTAGCTGCAATACTTGTTTGGACGTGCCTGAGCGAAGTATGTGTATCTTGGATTGGGACTAACTTTATGCTTGTCCGCAATTTCAATTTGAATACCACGTACAAAGGGAAAAGTGCTGTGCAAGATCCATGTTTGCGTCCAATACTAAAATCTTGTGTTAGTAGAGTACGATAGAGATGCTGAAGCTACTGACTTGCTTGCTTTCTGACACCAATATCCGACCAGCCTGCATCCAAGCCCTTTCTAAGCTTCTCCCGACCGGAGTATTGCCCAAGGATGATAACAATAGTGAAGATATTGAGAGCCACTATTGCAGTATGGTGAGGTTGATGCGAAGACTAGATCTTCGATGGGCGACTCCTTTCTCTGAGCTGTGGTTAATTGCATTCTGTAACACATCTCATATCGGTTACTACTCTGTTTAGCTCACATAGACGACCATAAGGTCATACTTGGACTACGCCACCTTGGCATGTGGACCTTCGGCCGACGCCGTGGGATCCTTTTGTGGGTTCCAGCGCTTGTTGTTTCCCAATCATCGATGAATGGCAACGATCGTCGTCCATCTGAGCTTTGCGAATCCTATTTGCAATTGATAAAACCCATGGGGAAGGACTGTTACCTAGCACCCACACTAGAATTCGTCAACACAAGTCTGGACCATCTATCATCTTACTGGTGTGCAGCTGACAACTGATTGGTACTTTGTTTGCAGTTCGATAGGAGCCTTCGATTCCTGGCTTTGTGCGAGCACATTGAATTTCGGCTTCCGCAACTAACGCGATGGTATATTTCGCAGCATGTACATGCCTATACCTGTACATTATTTCTGCATTCCCTTCGGTTTCATACTCTGACATCGCGCAATACGACGGAGACAGCGCTAAAGGCCCTCGACGTATCCACCATTGCCGCAGAGAAAGTGGAGATATCCGAAACATGGCGCGTAGGCGTGCTGGTCGCGGTCACAATTTCCTCGCCTTCAAATGGAAGCTTATGGTGGCAAGTATTACTTGTATGATCTTCCACATGTTGCGGAAGATTGCACGCTCAACCTCGGAGATCGTGTCGAGCGTGTCGGCTTTGACGTCTTCCAAGACAGAGTGACATCAGATTTGCTCGGGTCTGTTAATCTTCAACAAGTCTGACTTACGAACAGCTTCTTGCGTATACTTTATGAAGTTCATTCTCCATGACTGGTCAGATGAGAAGTGTCAGGCGATCTTAAGCAAAGTATCAGGGAGCATGAAGTGTGGCTATTCACAGCTTATCGTTGATGACTTCGTTCTACCTCCGACAGGCGCAGCCCTCTTACCTACACTTTTCGGCATGCAGGTGTTTACTTTCATGGCCGCGATGGAGCGAACAGAGAAGCACTGGCGTGAGCTTTTGAATAGGGTGAGATTAGCCGTCGACGGTTTTTGTTTGCCACCTGGTGACGGTACAGGTATCGTTGGAACTAATTTGACGTCGAGATGTTAGATGACAAATTTGGGCTGTACATTGTGTTATGGTGAAATGAATGAATTTAGGGCATCTTGTGTGTAGCTGAGACCACCTGCTCGAGGGTAGGCAACCAGAGTTCTATGCTAGGTAGCAGGCAATCTTATCAGCCAAGTGGAGTGGACGTCCACGGGGTGGACCGACAGCCCCCTGGGGTTGGAGCCCTCCAGACTCATCGAATTTTTCCCACCTACATCTACTGAGTGTGTGGAGTGGAGTGGGATGAGGACCCACGTCTGACATCGGGAGGGGCCTTCGCGGCCGAGCCAGAGAGAAGTCATGCACGTGCTGTGAAGGAGTAGAGACGAGTCAGAATCAGCGATCCAGCCATGTGGAGGGGAAAGGGGAGTTGGTCTTGTTGTTCTGGCCTAAGCGCGAGACATGACGTAGAGGCGGTGGATAGGTCCTTCCGCATACGGATGGAATGGCCCCTAACCACCTCGGGTGCAATGACATCGTCGTTTGGAGGTACTGCAATTATTTCGCACAACTGGGTACGAGCATTGAGCCACTGTGGACACGCGTCTTCATGAGACGCGAATTTTGTTGAAGCGTCCGTGGTGTTGAGTGCTGTTTTTGGCAACACAGCGTCGACGAAGCACGGCATGCTTCGCAGTCCAACCATCAAGAACATGTGATGGAAGCGCCGAAACAGCCGCCTCAAGAGTCAGCTCGTGTTGCAACTGTTGGGATCTGCGCGGTGCAGGGGAGGCACGGTATGCACGGCTTTCAACGGGTTTGGCCGAATACATAAGCTTTTCCGGGTTTTCAAAGATTTTCAGCCTCCTGTTCGCCACAAGGCGAACCACAACGGAGTCCAAGCGGCTGTCATCTGACTAATGAACCCATCATGATTCTGTCCGCCTCGAGGAACAGCAATTATCATTACCGCAGCCTGCCGTGGGTCGTGACATGTCACGACAGCGATGTAGCGCTGAAGGTTTTCAATCATCGCACGCTGCTCTGCCAACCACCACCGCATCACCCGCTCGATAGCCTTGGAGTTTGCGACCATTGGAAGTCGCGCATTGCGAGGCTTGGGGGCCCAGTTGTACCCACAATGCTCTTATCTCGGATTCCCTCATCCAGTGCACCAAGAATTTGGCACGACCCGTCCACTTTTCCAACGCATGGGCTGCCATGCTTGGAATGGGCGAATGCAAATCCCAACCAACAACGGAAGTGAAGCTCCTGAGACTGTCGTCAGTCAAGAACGTCAAGTCTCGGTGGAATGATGATATTCTTGTGTCTGTTTAGAGCGCTGCATTTCCTCACTTTGACTTCACAACTCGTCACCGGCCAGCTACGGCCAGCTTATCTCACCATAGCTTCGGTACACTTGCGAAGCGTTGACGTCGGAAGCCGCGACGAGAGCTCCAAGAATATTCGGCGCCGACATCTGCAGCCACCCGCAGGTGCAGCGTCGAGAAGTTCGGCTCACTTTTGGTGCGGCTACGATTTCGATGGTCCCTGGCTTCCCACTACCACGTTCCCTGTCGCCATACTCCACCGACTGTCTGCTTTGAGCTGACGAAGGCCACGCCGAACATTCTGGCCAAGTATATTCGCAAACGAAAAAACGGGCCCTGTAACGCCACGACAGGATTTGTGAGGGTTCTGCTTGATCGCTTGTCGCTCGGAAGCACTTGGAACAACATCCGCGTTGGTGGGCCCTTATCTATACCACCAAACCCTGCTGAGAGAGTGCTACACTACGACCTCCTGTTTCTAACAACCGTTGATTCCGTCATCAATTCCACCACAGTGGTATCTCCTGAAATATCCAGTCATTACTTCTGCTGCATTAAGTTCTTATCACCACCGGAGATTCTCGTCTGTGCCACTACGCCAGCGCGCCCAAAGCCCCATATATACCCGAACGTAGAGCACTGATTGCTCCTTGCATTCGACACTACGGATGGGAGATCTACCACTAGGTGCATTACACAGCTACGATTCAAACCATCCTGAGACTTCCAGCCGCTTTCGGTTGTGAAATATCACCCCCACGTGCACCGTTTCCGCGCTCTGAGTCAAGGAGGCCAACGTTCTAGAGGCACGTATCGACCGACGACTTACGGGGTTTCGGTTCGCTGCCAAGATAGTCACTCTCCCACGATCCCCGCTCCTCGGTCATAGGCCGACAGTATAATATCAGGATGGATCCCTTCCAGGATCCTGGTCCATCGCACACTCACACCAATACTGAAGACCAAATGTCGTCAACCCCAGGACGCAAGCGCGTCGTATGGAGGGAAGACACTACCGCTGATGTACCCACGTCTTCAGTCACACCAGAGGACAATAACACTGGTTCTGGTGGCCACAACACTCCGCTACAAAGAGCGGACCTCTCACAAGATGATCTTAGAAAAATGCGAGAATCTATCAAGATTGCTCTCTCAGAAGAATATCCTCAAGAAGCAGGAGCTACGCCACCTGCTCGCGATGTTCAGAAGCCACGTCCTGCAATACGGAAAGCTGCCCGTACGCCCCCAGAGTTCTTCCTCAATGACGAGCCCAACCCTTTCGAAGACGAAATCGAGCGAATCGATCGACAAAACTCGCTCCGGTCCAAAGTCAAGGAGCGGTCGGGTCTCGAGGCCCAGCGACGAGCTGCAAAGCTTTCTCAATCAATGGGTACTTACTCTGCTCCTATATCTCGTCGTGGCTCCGAAGGCCAGTTGAGCCCACCCTCAATGGAACTCCAAAGTATGGTCAGCTCTTATAACAACACTGCTGAAAACAGTGAAGAGGACGAGGACGATGACCCGCAATTTATGAAGCGAGCCTCGAGGCTCCTACGCAATCATACTGTCCGGGATGGTGGCGTCGGTCCTGCCATTAGCATGGAAGACCTGTATCATTCGGAACCTCCCCTCCAGTCTGGTCAGGTCACTCCCACAAACGCTGTCGAGGTTGAAGCCGAGCACGTCGCACGTCCAAGAAAATATCGAACGGGTGTTCTAGGAACGCTTCTACAAGCGTCCACCGCTGCTGCTCAAGCTCCTGTTACTGCCGGCCGATCAGGTCGGGCTTCTCACTCCAGGAATACCAGCGCAGGGTTCACATTCAGTGGGGCCTCGACGGCAGCCAACTCACCAAACTCATCGCCTCCTCGCTCAGGAACCACAACTCCTCGTAGCAAGCCTTGGTACACCCGTCATGGTACTAATCAGTCCACCAACTCTATTTCCACGCTTGTTGGTAGCTCTGCTCGTAGCTTTGCTGCACCCTCCCAGCAAGACCTGGGCAATGAGTTTGCCGAGCAAGTCAAGAAAACTCGCCCTGGTATGGGAAAGCGATCAAAATCAGATGAATCTGTCAAGAGGCCCAAGCACCGTCGTGATAAAGACATGAAAATCAAAATCCACATCGCCGGGACATTGGCGCGACAGAGTTACCTCCGCAAGCTTTGCAAAGCTTTGATGATGTACGGTGCGCCGACGCACCGCCTGGAAGAATATCTCAGCATGTCCGCACGTGTTCTAGAGATAGAAGCTCAGTTCTTGTACATGCCTGGGTGCATGATTTGCGCCTTCGATGACAGTTCTATTCACACTTCGGAGGTCAAGCTTGTCCGCACTGCACAAGGCGTTGATCTTGGGAAACTCCGCGACGTGCACGAAATATACAAGGACGTTGTACATGACCGTGTCGGTGTTGATGAAGCAACTCCTCGCTTAGAAGCAATTATGGGACGGAAGAACAAGTTCGGCCGTTGGCCAAGGGTGCCCGTGTACGGCCTTGCCTCCGCTACAGTTGCTCCCTTTGCTTTCAGTGCCAGACCCATCGATCTCCCCTTCTGTTTCCTGTTGGGGTGCATTATTGGCTGGTTGCAGTTGATCGTCGCGCCTGGAAACGAGCTCATCAGTAACGTCTTTGAGATTGGCGCCGCTGTCATTACAAGCTTCCTCGCTCGCGCCCTCGGTTCCATTCGTGGAAAGGACGGCAATGAGATCTTTTGCTTCAGTGCCATGGCTCAGTCCAGTATTGCTCTCATCCTACCCGGTTTCATGGTGCTTTGCGCCTCGTTGGAACTCCAAAGCAAGCACATTGTGGCCGGGTCGGTTCGCATGGTTTACGCTATCATCTACTCACTCTTCCTTGGTTTTGGGATCACCATCGGCACCGTTCTATACGGCATGATGGACAAGAACGCCACATCGAAGAAAACATGCGACAATCCGATGTCTTCCCATTTCTACTACCTCTTTGTGTTAGCCTTTGCGATCTGCCTCATGATCGTTAACCAAGCAAAGTACAAGCAAATGCCCTCCATGGCGATCATCGCCCTCATCGGCTATGTTGTCAATTTCCACAGTTCGTCATACTTCAAGGCCAATGCGCAGGTCTCCAACACTCTCGGCGCCCTAGCAATCGGTATTGCTGCCAACGTGCACGCCCGTTTCGGCCGCCATGTCGAGAACTGGGGCTTGGACACCTGGGAGAATAAGCTCCGTCCTCGTTTCATGGCATTACGCAAGAAGTACCTGCGCAATAGTCATGGTGCTGTCCGCACACTACCCAAAGTCGAGCGCTCAGAGTACAGCACTACACACAACGACAGCGCTGTCCAGTCGTGCGCGAGCTCTGTCAGTGACTTTGTCCCGCATACCCGTAAGATCGGGTACGGACTTGCTGCTGCTGCTATGCTGCCTGCTATCTTTGTGCAAGTCCCATCTGGCCTCAGTGTGCAAGGTTCGCTCGTCTCTGGTCTCAGCTCCGCTGATCAGATCACAAGGAACACGTCAGACGCGACCACGCTCAGTGCAGCAGATGTCACGGCAGGCGTCACGATGAATAGCATTGCGCTTAATGTCGGATTTTCAGTCGTGCAGATTGCAATAGGTATCACCGTTGGTCTGTTCCTGGCTGCGCTCATTGTCTACCCTCTGGGGAAGCGCAGGTCAGGTTTGTTCAGTTTCTAAGCCTGGATCTTTTTGTCTTTAAAGCCTGTTCTTGATTTATTGTCTCTCTTTAGCGTGTTTGAAGCGAAAGGCATGATAGAGATGCATCATCGGCGTTGGTAGTCATGCATTTGAAGGAGTTTTGAAGCTCGGGTAGCTATGGTCAGATCTTGGTGCTGGCAGATTTACTTAAAGATGGCCCTGGATGGTTATCAACACGTTACTGTACAGTCATATTATCTGTATCTGCCCTGATCACTCGTAACGTGCATCTTTGCTTCATAGCAGCGTGTGAGTACTGCATACTTGCTCGCTCGACCACATGCCCAATCAGTTCCGCTTCACCCTCTTCACCAACCTCTCACCAGGGCTGCTGTAAGAACTTGGCGTGCTTGTAGGCGGCAAAGCAACGAAGGACTCTGTATGTGTGGCCTTTGCTGTCCCGTTCGTGCTGTAATCATCCGTGGCAATCTTACTCCCATCCGCAATGATGACATGATCCAAGACACGCTTGAAATGCTCCAGACTAGCTGCAGGCTGATAGTACGGTACCTCGTGGCCTGCTTCGTAAATCCTCGTAAAGCTGAAGTTGCCGTACTCGCGCACCTCGCCATACTCTACACCATCAACAAGGAACGGTATGTAGCCAGCAGCGTTGAACGCAGCTTTGTCTGTGTGATTCACAGCGAGAGACACGGCTTCACCGCCAAACCAATTACAGATGTAGTCTGCATCACCATAGAGTAGGGCAACACGGACACCGTAACCAAGAATCTCGGAGAGATCTTCGATGTAGGAATAGACGAAGTCGCCTGTAGAGGAAAATCCGGAGAATACCTGTGATGAGCTAGCAGATGTGTAGTTGATGTTAACGCCTAGGGCTTCCTGTGTAGAGGCAAGGTTGAGGAAATCCATGAAGTAGTTAGGAGGCGTGGGATCATCTGTGTTCCGTTAGTTGTCGTTACCCGTCCCGAAATCCCATTACGTACCGTAAGGATGGCGTATGTCGTATACGCCGCGATTACCAAAGTTGTAGTAGGGTTCCTCCACGAGCGATCGGCAGAGAGTCATTGCAGTCGAGCATGTGAGCTGGCCATCTTCTGTACTGCGATTTGATTGCTTGCAGTATTCAATCTGATCATTGCATCCTCCGGGGAAGTAGAATGCTTGCTTGGCGAATGTGCTACTGAGGTCAGTACATTATTTCAAGCTCCACGGTATACTTACTAGACTGTATCATTGTAAGCTTTAATACCGTAGGTATTATTGACAGCGAATTCGGGATAGTAGGGCGCTTGAACTGGAACGTATTAGTAAGAAGTGGCCACTATCCAACAGGAAACGTACTCTGCTCATCAATAATGCCGTTAATAACGCCTAGTGTGTCCATGTGCAGTTCGACACCTTGAGTAGTACCGTTTCGAATGGCCTCGTTTTGCTGATAGAAGTAGTTGTAAAAGCCTGGTCCGTAGTGGCCACCATAGCTTTCAGTCCATAGGTTGAACGTCATGTTCTTGATGTCAGCATCGAGCTGTGGAGAAAGTTCCAAGAAAGCCTGCAGAATATGCCATGCTCCAATAGCTGCGGCTGCTGTAGTGTTCGCCTTGTCAGGATCAACAAGCGAATACCTGCCCTTATCGTCTACTTCCGTAGTTTCATAGGAAAACCCCACACCAACTGGCTGGCTCAAGTAGAGCATATTGCTGTGCTCATTCCAGGAATAAGGATTGAGCTGAGTCTTGAGGTCCTCCGTGACGTTGCAAGGGCCATGTTCCTGAAACAAACCAATGAGGCTGTCGGAGCCGGGGCCACCATTGAGCCAGAGAGTGAGTGGCTTGTCCTGGGGGTTCTCACGTGCTTCAAAAAACCAGAAGAACATATTGGTCTTTTCGTTCAGGCTGATGTATCCAGAATAGTCATCGACACCTTCGGTAGTTTCGCAAACACCCTGCTTGCCGGGCTGCTTGTAGCGGATTTGTGCACCTTGAGGTGATGTAATAGTCTTGACACCTGTAGCATTGACGGGAACTTGACGTTCGACAAACGCATTTGCTTGGGCGCCCCCAAGGGAAGCAACCGCCAAGATGCTAGCTAGCTGTGTCAGTCGTGCCATGCTGAAGGTTAGTATGTTGACAATTTGAACGATCGTGTCCTAGGAAATCTAAGGGCCGGACTGACTTTATAATTACTCCAAAGCTACTGGAAGCGACGTCATTTCTAGGACGCGTATCACTACTGACACCAATTGCTTGGATTCCACTATGATGTGAGGCAAGGTAGCGTGTGGCAGAAATTTGTCTTACATCGATTATACTCAGAAAGGCAACAATTTCGAGACGGTCTGGTGCTATTGGTTGGATAACACGGTGGAGATCGCAGGGCAGTGCGGCACCGTTGCTATTGTGCCTCAGGCCCAGGTTGCATGTCAATACGTTTCCTAGTGCGAGCACGTTTGCTTGCAGAGCCTGCAACACATTGCAATCTTGAGATTTCCAATGTCAATACCTTGCAATAATCTTCCATGATTGTCACCTGTGTACATACATCATTCAAATCCTGAAGCTGTAGTCAAGCCGCCCGGCTAATTAAGCTTCGAGTGCTTACTGCATCAGGAAGGTACGATACATGCCTGCGAAATAAGACCTAGTGCCAAGTGAGATTGAGCTTATCATGCTGGCTGGTAAAGCTTGAATACGTCATGAACATCCGGATCTTCAGTGCGACTTGCACCGGTAAGAGTAAGCCGTAGAAGAGAAAGAGGGGAACAGCCTTGCGAAACCCTATGATTAGCGCAAGGCACTAACCACAAGTAGAAGGTCATGTAGTCTGTTGCTCATCATTCGTAGCAATTACGGCAGTCACTCACAGAGAAAATTTGGGGAATTGTCAGACAGACTCTTAAGTTTATCAGCATTGCTAATGCTTTCCTTAGGTTCTTAGCCTCGAGCACCTTGATGGCTTCACTTTTCATTACCACACAAACTTCCACCCCGCCTGCTCCTCACCTCTTGGCGCGAGAATAACATCTATGTCTTCGTCCGGCTTTGGCATCGCGTTCCACATGTCTGCATTTCGTTTTGTAGGCTCTTTCCACTCTCCATTAGAGGGAGTGACGTCGAACTTGAGCAAAACCATGATCGCCAAGCTCAGGATGACATTAATGGAGAAGTGTCGTCCGGGGCACATCGTTGCACCAGCCCCGAAGGGACGGAAGGCCGAAGTGCTTGAAAGGTTCTTCCTAGAGTTTGAAGAAAGGAAGCGTTGGTGGTCAAAAGCATCGGCAGTGATTCCCCAGATATCGTGATTGTGATGTACGCTCTGGCCGGGGATCATGATAATCCCATTCTTCTTGAGTAAGTACTGGCCATCCAATGTTGTGTCGTACTGAACTTGTTTAATATTGATCACGGTGCTGTGATAACGAAGAGTCTCATTCAGTACCGCAACAAGGGTAGGACATCGATCCTTGACAGCACTGAGGTTGACGATCTTGGCTTTCTCGGGACTGGATATCTCCGTCATTAAGCTCAGCTCTTCTCGAATGCTCATGGTCAGGCCCTTGTCCGACAAGATGTGGAACAGCAGCCAAAAGGCTGTTACAGCGCCACTACTAAGCATCGCCAAGGATGTGGCCATCTCCATCTTGGCAGCTTCCTCAGTGCTGAGTCCGTGACCCTTATTAAGTTCGTGCATCTCCGGAATCATGGGAAACGCCTGGAGATGACCGCCCGTCTCGAAGTACTTCTTGAAGGCGCGGATGATACGACTACGCGCACGCAGAGCCCTGCGTGCAGTCAAAGATGGGAATGGACTGTACAGTAGATGACTGATGCCTGGGATGAACTGTCTATGTTGGAGATCAGCCAGAGGTCCATGTATCGAGCCTGAAGACCTTACC
Source organism: Boeremia lycopersici (assembly GCA_022609225.1). Lineage (NCBI taxonomy): Eukaryota > Fungi > Ascomycota > Dothideomycetes > Pleosporales > Didymellaceae > Boeremia > Boeremia lycopersici. The sequence continues at coordinate 13,611 of JAGKPY010000112.1, forward strand.
TCCAACTTTCCTCAATCACTGGATCGTCATACGGGTTTTCAGGTCCATATATCGCTCCAGTCATTGCTAATGTAAGCTCATGGCGAACAATATCTTGTAGACCACCTCTGACGTTGTCGGTGCTGTTTGGTAAGCTGGCCGTAAGTCTTTCTACGGCGGCTTTCGTGGCGATCTTCAAAGATTCGCCTGAGAGGAGATATTTGTGTACGCTCATAGTGAAGCCATTGCCGTGAAGACCGAATCCTTTTCGAAGTGTGGTTTGCGATTCCGTGTTCAGACCACTAAAGAGCATTCCAAAGTCCAGTAGATTCGGCACAAACGTCTGAGCATTGGCCTTACTCTGGATTTTCTGGATCAAGTACGGCGCATGTACGACATAGAGGCGCTGGAAAGGCATTCGTAAGGTCTGTATTGGCAGATGGAAGCGGTCACTGCGTATAAGATCAGCCACTCACGTCTTGCAAGCTGTTGTTTGCGACATACCTAAGACCAACCAAATATCCAGCTCCTTGTTTTGCGATGCCAATGACGGGGTCGCAGAATGGAATTCTGCTCTCAGCAAGACGAGGCTCCCGTGCATTCTGCGTAGTATGTACTATGAATTGGAGTAAAAGATATACGATGACGGCGATTGCGGCACCAATGGTAAGAATGAAAGGCATCGTGTTAGTTTCTCAAGAGAGAGACTTCTCAACGGCATCTATTGATTGATTCATTGCCCACATACCTCTTACATATTTATATTCCGCCTCCTGAGAAGTATCCTCGTCTACAGCGCAGTGCAACTAGTACTTCAAGTTACGGACGGCGACTGGCACCGCACTTCTTACCAAGAACATCTTCTCCAAGCAAGTTAATGCGTGTGACAGACTGCTGGGGCTTCTTCGTCACACCGCATGCGTGACTATTGGTGTTCAAGCGAGCTCAGAAGATTATGAATAGTATCATCCCCTGGCCAAGTCAAGCCACGAGCGCGAACGATACTTCCAAAATGAGAGTAGACAATGATTGATGTCAGTGGCAATATTCCGCCAACCTGGATCTTCGGCATGAGATCGAAGTGCTCAAGGGGGTAGCCGGAGCGAGTCGAATCGAGTAACGCAATCATGGAAGTGAGACGCATAATGGCTAGGTATCTGAGCTTCGCCGACCTCTTAGCGCAGAATGGTCGGTGGTCGACAAGTCCGAATCCCAGAGATGTGGTTCTGCGTTAGGTCGGTAGTGCAAACAAAGGGATACACAAGAGCTGGAAACTCTGAGGAACATTGCTAGAAGTAAAGACATGTGCGAACTCGTTGTTCTGAATGAGGTTAACACCGGATCATTATTTCCGCAATAAGACATCTCTATCTCCCGCGACCAGGTCATGGGTACGGTAACTTGCCTGCCGAGATCCACTGAGGCTATGGTTTGCCACGTGCTGGCACCGAATCGGGACAGCCGAGGTCTTCACTCGAGAAGAATGCCAGTTGCAGATGCAAGCGAGGTGGTACTCGCGCATATAGACTGGATACAATAAGTTGACAAGAGCGAGACCCAAAGAAGAGGGGACGGGCCGTGTCTACTATCCACGGGTCGGCCGTGGCGTCATTCATCAGAACGTCGGAAGCGAGGCCGCATCTTGCAGAACTGTTGGCGTCCTAAGTAGGCATCACAACGTTCGTGGTATGCAGAAGAACTGGGTGTGTATGCACGAGATGCGAAAAACAAAGAAAATAATCACAGCGCCCTTACATACTCACAAGCCACCTTGTCAAAGGTTTTCCGTAAGGAGACCTTCGCTTAAAACTTGTTTCCATAGCAAACTTATTTGTCCAATCATGAAGTTTGTGAAGTCGTATCAATGAAAAGATGTACCTAAGGGGGATCGTCCTTCAGTGAGTAGGTGGCCACTGGATTCAACACAATCTAGTGAAGCACGTTCATCACTCTAACAGTAAAACTGCGTGGTCACGAATGAACGCAGAGTCGCGAGCCTGGTATGTGATGGTTGGTGCAGATGACGCAGTCGCAATAGTGTAAATTGTTGACTGCAGCCCAGAGACAGGAATTATAATCTCACCTGTCACAACAGAAGTATGGGTGACAACTAGCGTTTTTTTCTTGGTCGACTACAGGGTAGCTGGAACTGCTGTCGGAGAAGATGCTGCAGAAAGTGCAGCTTGGCCCTGAGTGATACTTTGCATTCCTCGGCCAATGAAAATGGCAACAGCTACCGTACCGCCAATCATGGCGAAGAAGTAGATTGTACAGATCGTGATGCGAAACTTGTTGTTGTGGAGAACGGTCGCAAGATAAGGTTTTGGCTTTTCAGGACAATTAGGAAGATGCTTTGGGAAGAAGTCGTTCAGTTCGAAAGTATCGGGGTGTGGAAGGTCAGAGCAAGCCATGTCTTCCGCGGTTTCATTGAGCGACTCGTTAAATCCGCAGTTGTAATACTGTATAGAAATGTGATTGTTATTGTATGAGGTTATACATTCCTAACTGTGTAACACTCCTCGTTCACAGAGCGAGCAGCGCTGTTCATGCACAATGTCAAGTGTTGAGAAGCGTCGTTCAAATCTTATCAGTCACATCTTGCGACGTCATGTTACCCACTCATAATTATATCACATCTAACTAGATACTATACAGAAATAACGTCCTTATTAGCTCACTTTCACCTCTTACTTAATGCTGGATGAAGCGAAGCACTTGTACATTGAAAGACTAGTTCCACTAACCCGAAGACAATATCTCAAGAACTTAGAGGACAGGACACACATACCCACCTAGACCGCTTGCTAATCTCACAGTGCGCCTTGTAGCCATCCCATGGAGGGCAGTGCTTTTCGCATTGATACTTCAATCCCCACGCCCCAGAGAAGAAGCAACTACTAGCCGAAATATCTCCTGATAAATCGGCCGAAGATGCAGGCATTTCCGACAACGTAGTTTCAGAAGTAACATAGGTTGTAGCTAAGCGAAGTGGTGCTTCTAGCGCACGGAGTGTTGACGACAGAACGATTGTGGAAGTGGCCAGCGATGGAGCGACGAGTAGCGGTACGCGAGTAGTGGTGTAGACGAAGGTAGTAACATTCTCGTAGACTGTCTGGACTTCGGTGGGAATTGTAGTGGAGCTATCTACCGAAAAAGAGACTCCCGGGGCTTCGACACCGTTGTCGTCAGTTTTACGTGACAGGGCAACACCCCAGATGACAGTGCCGGTGATGAAAAGGATGGTTGCAAGAAGACCACCTACAACCAGGAGACGCTTCATGCTGAAACCCGAGCGACTAGTTCTTGACTGGTGTTCCAGATCGCGTGTATATTGTGGATGGCTTGGGTCTTGGCGATCGGTAGGGACGGAAACTGGCTGTAGCGGAGTTGACGCCATGCTTCGCGCTGGATGGGTTGTGTCAAATATTTAGTTCCAGTCTACAGGGTGATTCCTTATTTGAGAGGATCCTTTCTCAAGTAGACAGTAGCTTTACTTTTGACACGTCATTCAACAACGGGCGACAACTATTTGCACAACGCAAATGGCACACAGGCAAACGCAGCACTGCAGATTCGCGTGCATGGTGCCACATCTGAAGGCCCTCTATGTGTGTTGTTGCTACGCCATTCTAGACTGTTGCATTGAAGGTTCCGAGCATTGACTTTGTGTTAAGTGCAAACGCGGCAATAAATCACGCGAATATAGCCAACGTCAATACAAATCGATGCTTTGGTCCGTAACACTTGAAGGCGACTTGTATTTAAGCGTCCTTCCATCATCCTGTCTTCGTCAGCTTTGGTTACACCACTCTGTTCGCAGATAACGTACCTTCATGAATTTCTCAACGAAGCCTTCACGGGAGAACTGCGCATTGCTTGGTGTAATCAGATTCTTCAGCTCGTAACGCCAGATCTGCTGGCCATCCTGGAATCGCACATTTGAGCCAGGATCTATCGATATGGCAATAGAGTAGCCAGATCGTCGCAACCGCTGCAATATTGGGAAGATGATGTTCAGCACGCGAGAAAGGAATTGAGCCTGTCGCTCCTGCAGATTCTTGGACTCTGAGAACCATGGCAGTGGCGATTCGAGAATGACATAGATGTTTGCGCCAGTTCGTAGTAAGAACAGATACTCCATGTTTTTGAGCAGCAAGCTCTGCGGGGAGGGGATGCCATTCGCGTCCGCTGCTGGCCACATATCCAAGTCGCATTGCAAAATCTTGAAGCTTGCTCTCCCAATGAGCTCCTGGCGCGTGCAATATAGGGTAGTGTCTATTTGAGCCAGTAGATGAGGGAGGAAGTCAAGGCTCCTGTCGAAGTCGAAACGGACTGAGCGATACCAGGATTCTGTCAGCTCGCGGAGAGTCGCATCTCCAGTAAATGCTCTATTCCAGTAATGTCTCGGTGCTTTCGGATCAAGCGTGTTGTAGTAGTGAAACAACCGAGCATGGACCCCGTCTTCAAGCAGCAGATATGCAAATATCATGTCCCTAAGCTCCCTGGGTAGGCGATCTTGGACGGCCAGACATATGCTCAGACATGCGCTTTTTGAACGTTGATCTTCCAATCTCTTCATCATCATTGTTTGGTTTCTCAGGTCCATAGCCCGGGTTCTAACACAAGCCATGGTAGGAAGGGCGTGGTATTGCGTGAAAGTCGCGTAACAAGAAAAATGAGACTTGTCCATATGTTTACACGACTCGAACCAGATCCCGGGCAAACCCGGTCGTGCCAACAAGAATCTTCGCCGATGGCGGCGCTTTCGAACTGAGCCCGTCATGGTGTTGTCAAAGGCAAGTGACGCGAGGCGGCCGCGTCAAAGAATAGGAACAGCGCCTAGTTACGGCAGAGGAGGAATTAAAGATTCGGCCATGCGCAGAAGTGACAGGACTGAACGATTCTGATGCATGTGTTATCTTTGTTGAGCATTCGACATAATCGCTACCTAAGCGTGGCATCGAAGTAACGCCGACCCCCTCACCTACAGGTGCAGAGAACTCCGCTTTCCATCATGACATCGTAACAGGGGAAGCGAAGCTATGTTATAATCTTCGGGTGTCTCCTCACTTTGGAAGACGCGCGCTGCCGACGGTTGGACCCGATAGCATATCCATAACCTTTCGCGGCGTCGTACCGAGGTCATGATTACGGAACAGATAAGTCAACATGGCGTAAAAAGAAGCACCGAGATGGCCAAATGACCAGACAGCTGAGAACATAAATTGCATACGATGGATGACGGATAGTTGAGTGAGGAGTCCGATGAAAGTGGAGGCTCGCGTGAGGGGTCTCGCTAGCGTATCTGCCCTAAGAGAGGGGGATTTCCGCGTCGTTGTGAACCACAACTTCGGTCAAACATTCGTTTCCCCGCATTAACAGCCTCCTGTCGAGCTTCCGCCGACGCAAACTGGTCCCGTACACTCCCAGCCTCTGTTACCAACAACATTGCCGCACAAATAATTTGGCACTGTGCTGCCGTTGCCAGCATACCTGACATCAACGCCACTCAAGGCAATGTTGGTGCATGGCGCAACAGCGCTGCACTGCAGACTTAAGACTCTGCGGTCTTTTGTTGTACCCTGTAAACCTTGGATGTTGACATCCTTGACTTGAAATTGGCTGTTGGTGCAATTCCCAACGCCGGGTGCGCCACTGAATCTCGTACACTGACTAACTGTGAACAAGCCTCCACGGGCATTCTTTACGGTCAGATTCTTCAGCTGCATGTTCTGAGCAAAGCCAAGCCCACCGCCACCGCCGTTTGGAGGATAGCCGACTCGGTCATCGGTCCAGGTCTTAACGTAGAAAGCGTGCAATGTGTCTTCGAAATACACGTTCTCCGCGCGGATGTTTTCAATTGTTTCGAACTCGTCATTGTACTGTCCAATCGAGCCAATAGCGATTCCGAGCCCATGGTAGAATTTCGAGTTAAGAAGCGTAATGTTGGTGCTGTTTGCCTTGGCGGAGAACGAGTCATCGCCATTGTAGACAGTCCAATTCTTGAACAGAAGGTTCGACGAGAAGAACGTGTCAGCACCGTCCGTGTTGGCTACAACAATTGTCAGAATGATGCAATGTGGTCATTGATGTTCGAGTAACTCACAGCTTGATACTACATTTCCGGTGTTGTTGATAAAAATGTCCTGCCAGATGCTATCGTAACTGTGGATGATGGACATGGTCCACATCTGGCTTCGCAAGAATCTCAGACCCTTCACGACCGAGTTTGTCAGCCCATTGAAAGTGATTTGATGTGGTCGACCAGGATAATTCGATGTGTTGGGCTGCTGCTTGATCCATTGATACCAGTAGTCTCCGTTTCCGTTAAATGTACCCACGCCATGGCCATCGATGCGAACATTGTTCCCGCCAAGGATGAAGGCTGTGGACTGATTTTGGTAACCCACAGGCAGAGAAGCATTCAGCCAGTACTGGATGTTAGTACTCCACTGATCACTGTTAGATGTATCCCGGCACGGATATCGCAACGATACGTACAAGCAACTGGCCTTGAATATCGATCTCAACATCTTCGAGGTTGGTGATGTTCAGTACCGAGTTGACGTGGTACGTTGTGGGCTGAAACACGACCTTGGCATGTCTACCACATTCGTTGAAAGCTGCCCTGATTGCAGGCGCATCGTCTGTCAAGTTGGTGCCGCTCGCTTCGATTGTGCACGTCTTCCGGCCTTGAGTCGGACTTGCACTGCCCTGCAAAGCGAATAACGCGACGGGGAGGTATTGTTCAAGCCGCATTTTTACGGAACTTGCCAGGTACCTCTGAACTTACATATAGACTCTGGTATGTGGCAAGCTTACAAGCGGCTCTGGTGCTGCTTCTGGTCACATCCCATCGACCGGTCGGAACTTCTGCCGCTTAGAGTGGCGTATTGTCGATGACATGCGTGGAGGCGGGATGAAATATGCGGGGGGTTTCATACCCCACAATCTCTTAGAAGCAACAGGGATCGGTGGGTTATTGAGCCTGATTTAGCCATTGACCGTGCAGGTTGCCCAGATGGATTGTCGTGATTCGGTTGTCGTTCACCCGAGATTCGACCCTAGCCTCAAGAATATGCTTTGATAGGGGCACTTCCGGAACAATTAGCTGGATCTTGCACATCCCTGTCATCAATTGCTAGCTCACATATACTTTGGTGCGCATCTTTACTACCAACTTAAGATCTCTAAGTTATAATGGGTGACATCAGAGCTTCACTTCTAGACTGCAAGATGTAAAGCACAAAACTAGAACGTTTTATTTACTCGTAAGTACTTGTAGTAAGACGTTAATCCTGACATTCAGTGAGTGCACTCTCTGGAGGGCTCCGGTCGAAGTCCTTCGCGACTTTTCGCAAGCCAAATATGACCCAACTCAAAGATCAAGCACAATCCGTCCAACGCCTCTGGACACACAAGCCAACATTGCCCCACACTTCTCTTCATCTAACAGCCCGGTACCCTGATGCTCCACTCTCCCATCACAAACGTCGACCTTGCAGGTGCCGCAGTTCCCCACTTCACACGAACTGTCAATTTCCATGCCGACGCTCTTCAAAACGTCGAGCAACGTCTGGGTTGCGCCGACCTCTATGACCCTCTTGCTATGCTTGAGCTCAGCGGTAAACGGATCGCCGGAAGTTGCGACGGTGAACTGTTCCATGTGAACAAGGGTGTCAGGAATATTGAGAGCATTCACTACGGCCGTGACGGCGTCCATTAGACGTGCGGGCCCACAAGCGTAGATATGCGTGCGGTTGTCGGCGTGGGACAGTATGTCTTTGAGGTCCATTCGTGTGCCTTCTGCGCTGTTGTAGAATGTGACGTTGCGACCAAGTGAAGAGAGACGATCCTTGAAAGGCATCTCGCTGGAAACGGCGTAATGTAGATGGAAGTTCTGTTTAGTATCTTTGAGGTGAGGCAGTGCAGCTAAGAAGGCAGTAGTTCCGATGCCGCCCGCGAGAATGATGTGTTTGTCTGCGTCGGTAGCCAGCGGGAAGGAGGCGGTGATGCGTATTGCAGTGATGGTGTCTCCCACGTGGACCTTCTCATGCAGAAATTTTGATCCACCCCGGCTTTTGGCATTGAGAGCAATTCCAAGCTCGAAGCGTTTTGTGGTGCCACCAGTGACTGAGTATGCGCGAACAATTCTGCCACCCAGCTTGAGTCGAACGTGACTGCCAGGCTCAACGCGGCTAGGATTCGGGTTGTCCTCAATGGCTTCCAGTACGAACGACGTTACTTCAGTGATCTCCTTGCGCTTCTCGACGACACGACACTCGTACCATGCGTCCATCTTATCTTCTGCATCTCCATACATCCGGCCTTGCTGATCCTCTGTCACACCCTTGGCCAGTCGAGCACGCAACTTGCCCTTGGTCTCTTCGCCAAGCTGTGAAACTTGTAGCATCAGCTTCATCATTCCCATGTTATTGGTCTCAATGAACAAGTAGTACATGACCCTTGCCACAGTCCAGTCAGGGTGGGGTCGCTCGAGCAGACGTACCATGTCACCAGCGGCAATGGTGCCAGTCTTGATGACACGATACAACCAGCCGGTCCTGAAGAGGGTTTGCGTGCGCTTAGCCATGTCCCTAACCTCGAAACGGTGGTTTAGCTTGTAGCATGGGCTTCGTGGCTCAGAGACCTCAACAATGATGTTGCCAATGGCAATGCGGTCGCCAATGCATACGCTCTTCTCGCTCACTTCAGAACTGAAAATGTTCTCACCAAAAGCGCCAGGCTTGAAGTGCGCCTCTGATGCTGGAATCTCGTTGATCCAGTCATCATAGTGTGAAGTGCAATAATGCAAGAGCGCGTTGTCCAGACTGCGGTGTGGCTTGTAGGCATGTTCGTCGCTGACTATTCCGTTCTTGCTAACCTCCACAGAGCCTGTGACGGGACTCTTGAAGATCGCGGTTTCGATGCGGCCATTACCGAGAGACTTCTTGATTTTGCCACTGCGCACCTGGATCAGGGGGAAAGGTTCAAAGGGTGGAGGATCAAGCAGTGTGTCAGGATCCGGGGGCGGGGGAGGAATCCAGCTGGAGACGGCCATTATTCCGTTGCAAATGTAGCGGACTTAGATGTTGTGTCGGCTGGTTGGAGTGCGAGATAGCAACTCGAATGAAGTGGTCGGGTCCGCCCGAGTGCGACAAGTGAAGAGCCTGATACAATGGAACAGCGTGAGCACATCCGCTGACAAGCGCCTCGATTTTTCAGTGAAGTTATTTGCTTACCATGGATTCCTTCTGCCAAAAAGGTATAAAACCAGCTGTCATTGAGTATCGAAAGTCTGCAGATGAACGAGTAGTAATGCCTTAAGGCGATAACAAACTCTTTATACTACCTACTTATCAAGGACTGTAGCCTGAAGTGCATGGCTATCTCATTGGACTTATTTCAGGATGGTCTAGTCGACTTACAGGGCGGGCGCCTGAAGTTATCTGTGGCTCATTGTTTAGCCGAGGCCTGAGGCGGAGAAGAGGCTTGCTCCCCGAATGTCAGCATACATGCCATGCACGGCTCGCAGCACAGAGAATTGACAGTGTAAACTCCCTATGAGATGAGCAATTAATTGTATTGTTGCAATAACTTAGGGTTCTGGACTAAAGCGTGTTGAGGGTTATTGTTACACCTGTGGCAATGACGTCAGAAAGTCGTAGAGCTCCTTAGCTAGGTACATAACTTTTGACGTCAACTCTTGCATACTGTAGACCTCCTCTCGAACTTCAATTGTCTCTATTGAACAATTAAGATAATAAAGTGTAAGCATAGCATGCGAAGACAGCACAATAACAGACAGTATCTAAACCGACCGACAGTACAATCTCGACCCTCTATACACCACACGCGACAGCTCTCAACCGCAGCTATGTTTCGCATCCAGCCCACCCGCTCATTCGCACGCGCTGCCCGCATCCAATTTCCTGCGCCCCGCTTGCTCTCGACATCGCGTCCATGTTTCGCAAAGAAGGGCGCAGAGGACAGGGACTCGATGGATACTACCTCGACCGAGTACTCGAAGTCTGGCTCGGACGATGCAGCAGCACATACCGATGCCGCGTTTGATCCCAGCCAGACGAGCCCTGAAGCAGCAGAGGCTTCTGCTGAGAAGGAGGCGGGAGGCAAGGACAACTCTCTCAACGCAAGCCCTGGCAACCATGAGATCAGCCACGCCAATGACCCCCAGGTCGGCGGTGCAAGCCAAGGGACCAATGACAAGCCAAGCGGCGCTGGAAGCCCGAACAAGCAGGGTGGAAAGTCGAGCGGCTAGAGAATTCATAATTGAGGAGGTGAAAAGAGACAAAGAGAACAGTCTGCGACACGCGCGAGGTGATGAGTATGCATGATGACACTGCATCAACACGATATCTTCTTTAGGTTCCAATGACATACAAATCTCTGCACAAATACTCGTATCGTCTTTCTACACTGACGTCTGAAAGTATGCCGCCAGCGACTGGTCGTGCTGACGCATCGAGAGGGATAGAGCATACAACGAACAGGCATTGAACGAAGGCAAGTCAGTGTCGATTCCAACCCGAACACTGCTTGAGTCGGGTCTAATTCCCCTTATCAACGTATTGCAGTCATCACAAAAACATTTGCATCTGTGAAACCGTTGAACTCAAAGAAATACATTGTCTGGTATCTGCTATCAAAACTCCAAAATGCCTCCTAACTCCACCCATGCAATGCAATGCAAAGCTAAATGCGGGTAAGAACACTATGATTCTAGTCGTCCCACCGCATGTTCAAGATAAGCTCCTTGACCTCGGCAGCATCGAGGTTCCTAACACGCTCCCGCTTATGCTCGACAGGCTTGCTCTGCTCTCCATCCGCGAGGGAAAGTCACATGCTACCGTTGTAGATGTACTTGGCGGCGAGCGGCCACCCGAGCACGATGGCGTACATGGGGAAGAAGCTATGTGGGGAATTAGTAGATGTTGTGAGTAGGGATGTGGTAGAGCAGACTTACACAACGGATGTCCGCCCGACCTTGCGGAACATGACGCCATATTGTGCTGGGTAGGGTTTGACGGTGACGGGGTTGCGAGCGAAGGGGTGAGGCTCAGTCATTTGGCGGGCCCACGAGCGGATCATGGTGCGGACTGGTGTTGCGGAAGGCATTGTTGGGTGTTGATTTGGAGTCTTGGGACTTTTTGGTTGAGTGTCGATTGAGTGAGGCTTGTTGAAGTTTGATGAGTAGAAAGACTGATGTCTACGACTTTTGTCTATCCGTTGAGTGTTGTTGATGCTTGTAAGGCTGAGCTGAGATACTGTGATGAAGATGTGCAACGAAACAATGCCTTGTATTTATTAAATCTATCCTACGCTCACTGGTTCCTGCTTGTTCCGCTGTGTCAACTGTTCAATCGAACCACCGCCATCACCTGAGCTTTTCTGGCTCACTGCGTTGCGGCAATCCTTCGGGCTGCTGCCGCTGAGCAAACACACGCAGCCAGCCTTACGAGCCGGTGCTTACATCCCCTGGGGCTTACCGAGTCGGCTTCCAAATTAAGACATAGTAACGTCGAATTGGTAGACTGCGCCAAGATCTAGTCAGTTTGAGCCACTCATAGCGACTGTCAATCAGTCATTTTTAGGCATGAGCGTGGCATGGGAGTTGCGTCGCGAGAGAGTGGTGTGATTGTTGCACGGAATCCTTCGGCGGGGCGGCGGCCTGGAGCGAGCGGCACCCACCGACGGCAGCCTCAGCCAATGACAGCAGCCAAGCGATGCATCGCGTGAGATGGGTGGTGTGAGAAAATGACGACTGATGAAGTGAGTAGGTAGGTTGCAACTTGCAATCTGTCTGGGTTCGCGTGAAGTGTGCGCAGAGAAGGAAAGAACTACTCTGGGGAAGTGTAGAACATGGTACACAAGTCTTGCGCGTTCATTGGCTGTCGCGCCAGTTTTCCTACCAACGTTGTGGTTACTAGCTGCAGGTTTGAGATACAAAGTAACAGACTTGTTCCAGCATCCTGGTGGTCGGCTACCCAAATCAGGTGCGTCAAGCTAGAAATACTTTAATGGAGAGTATCACACGGTAAGAGTCAATCACTCTATAGTGATTGGTACGGAAATGAGTGCAGCTCGCACAAAGCGTTTCGCGACATCTCTATGGCTGGCCCAGAGCATTAATCTCGGCCTGCCCCAACTCCCAAACACCCCCCTCCTTCTTGCCCTCCACACATTGCACGCCTGCATTGACCGCCGCTCTGGCAATGGTCGCCGCGTCTTGCGCCCAGGAGTCTGTCAGCTTCGGCGTCGCGGCCTTCAACAGCTTCGCAATGCTCTGAGTCGCAAATTCCAAAGGCCGACTGTCCACTCTTCCTCCCAAGATCAGACCGGGTCGCACAAGGACCGTGTGCTTGAACCCTAGCGCCTTCACATCGTCCTCCAGCTGGCCCTTCATCTGGACGTATGCAAAACTGCTCTTCGCGTTCGCGTTGCCAGAACTGATCAGCACATATGTATCTACACCGGCCTCCTTCGCAGCTTTTGCAAGCTCCAGGTTGAGATCATAGTCGATTTTGCGCTGCGCTTCAATGCTGCCTGCCTGTGCTTTTGTGGTGCCAAGACCAGAGAAGAATATTTTGGGATTCGACTCGCGCGGGAACATGCCCGACCATGTCGATGTGTCTGTCGATGTGAGAGGGTTCAGCTTGGTTGCGGCGGTAGGGTTTGGGAGGTCGCGGCGCGCGTAAGCGTAGACGGAGGAGAAGGACGAGTGTGCGAGTAGTTGGTTGAGAATGTTGGAGCCCTAATACATCGTGAGCCGGAGTCAAACGGATGCAGTTTTGAAATTGTCACTCACCACGAGGCCAGTACTTCCGGCAAGCGCTGCGGTCGTCATGATGTCTATTGGGCCGTTTACTTATCTGGTGTCTCACACAGAATTATAGGTGTATGCTCAACGCGCGAGCTTTTGTGGGTAGTGAGTTGGCAAATGTATTCGGCCTCTTATCGCGAGGCTTTGATCCGTCTCGGCCATTTGGCATTGGTCCGGACGGAGCATCCTAAATCCGACTAATCGCGACATTTAGAAGACGCTAACTTGAAGCTCTTCAATAAACATTTCTCGTGTGTCGATGTGGTGAAGGTCTACACATAACTTTAAAGTCGTGACCGTGAATGTGTCACAGGCGAGCTGATATATGGGTGCTCCACATGTGCTACCGTCAGCACCAGGAGCCAATCAGCAGCAGCAGTGCTTTCGATTCTTGCATCAAGTCTGCACGACCATCACTGGTGCCATTGAAACGTCAACACCAAACCAAGCGCTCTTCATTGAATCCTGCTACCTGATGTTGGCATCAGTCGACCAACGTATATGCGGCCGTTCACACGCTGAGTACAGTATGGCAGAAGTAAGTGTTCAATGTGGATTCAAGACTTCGCGGCGGCCAGCTGTTAACAGAAAGTAATCTACAGAGGTATACAAAGTATTTCAGTTTTAATCTTAGCACTTCATTGTCTAATCTAGCGTGCTTTAATATTACTTGCGGAGAGGTGTTGCTAGAATGAGAGTATTTGAGGATCCACATCGATTACTTACCCCTGTCATACTGTAAGTTACCGAGCATATCGGCTATTCAGACCCTAGATCTGTCAGCTGTGAATCACAACAGCGATTCTAGAAGTCCGACTGGCGCACCACCCCGCCTTCCACACCCCGCAATACGTCAGTCAAGTACCGTGTTCAGCCTCCACCACTCCACTTGGCTGCACATTGGCTTTGGTACAGCGAATCGTCCTTTCCGGCTCATACACCCGAATGATTATCAATGGCCTTGCTCATATCGACCTCGATTTGTGTACAGCATTGATTGTACATACATGAGGACCACGATCTGGTCTAGCCCCGATGTTTTGTTTGGTGTAAATAAGCATAGCCGATCACTGGCAACAGGGCTGTAGTTCTTGTAATAATTATATACCCTTGTGATCCAACGCTTCTGACCATACCTGATCAGCACACATCCAGGAAAAGATATCAAATCAACACCATGTCTGTACAAACACTAAATATCAACGGCCGGGACGTCAAGCTCAACACAGGCTTGTTCATCGGTGGCGAGTTCGTCAAACCCAAGGCTGACAAGACGTTTCCGGTCGAAGATCCTAGGACAGGAAAGACCATCATCGAAGTGTCGGAAGGTTCGGCCGACGATGTTGACATCGCTGTCAAAACCGCTCGCAAGACTATGAATGATCCAGCATGGACTGAGCTAGACCCTGCAGCTCGTGGCCAATTTCTGCTGAAGCTTGCGGATCTCATGGAGAAACACTTCGACGATATCCTTGCGATTGAAATGCTCGATACCGGAAAGACAAAGAAGCAAGCGGCCAATCTTGACCTGCCAGGCTCGGTTGGCACACTTAGATACTATGCAGGCTGGGCTGATAAGGTTCTTGGTGTTGCGTCGTCTAACGTTCCTGGCACATTCGCATATACCAGAAGAGAGCCAGTCGGTGTCTGCGGACAGATCATTCCCTGGAAGTAAGTGGCCCGACTGTACATGCTGGGATACTATACTAATCTAGGAGCAGCTTCCCGTTGTTGATGTTCATTTGGAAGATCGCACCAGCGATTGTAACAGGGAATTGCGTTGTCATAAAGTCTGCTGAGACCACGCCTCTAAGCGCATTGTATATCTGTGGTCTGATCAAAGAGGCTGGCTTTCCTCCTGGTACGATCAACCTTGTGTCTGGCTACGGCAAGACTGTTGGCGCTGCAATCGCAAAGCACATGGACATCGACAAAGTCGCCTTCACGGGATCAACAGCCACTGGCCGTGCTGTTCTTCGCGCAGCAGCTGATTCCAATCTCAAGAAAGTCACACTCGAACTTGGCGGCAAGAGCCCCAATATCGTCTTTGCAGATGCCGACCTTGAGAAGGCTGTCAAGTGGAGTGCATGGGGCATCAACATGAACTATGGCCAGACCTGCCACGCTGGTACCCGCATCTATGTGCATGATGATATCTACGACAAGTTCACTGAAATGTTCACCGCACGGATGAAGGAGGTAGTCGTGGGTGACAACTTCGATGATAGCACAGACCAAGGCCCACAGAACTCGAAACTCCAGCACGACAAGATCCTTGGATACCTGGAAGCTGGACAGAAGGAAGGCGCTACTGTAGCTCTGGGCGGCAAGGCGCATGAAGCTCCAGGCGGCGGATACTTCATTCAGCCTACTATCTTCACAAACGTGACGCCTGAGATGAAGATCGTGAAGGAGGAAATTTTCGGTCCTGTGGTCACTGTTACAAAGTTCAAGACCGAGGAAGAGGTGCTTGAGTTGGCAAACAACACCACGTATGGTCTGGCAGCGGGTATCCATACCAACGACTACCAGCGTGCGATCAGGGTGACTAACAAGCTGAAGGCGGGCACAGCGTGGGTCAATATGTTTAACTTCGTTCATTGGAGCATTCCGTTCGGGGGTTTCAAGCAGAGCGGCATTGGGCGCGAGTGCGGCGAGGCGGCATTGGAGAACTATACCGAGACGAAAGCGGTGTTCTTCAACACGGGCGTTGATGCACCGCAGTAGCTGGTGGTAGTTTCAGTCGTAATGCAAAGTGGAGCAGCCTGATCATTGAGACGCTGGATCTGCATTGAAGTCATTCGTGTATCTGTTCAGAGGGTCGATCCACTTCCGAGGTAATTCGTAGTGTGTCAGGATTTACGTTGGTGTTGAGACTTTCGCAAGCGTGACGTCACTGCCATGACGACGGGAGCTCCTGCAAGCTCGACAGATGGCACAACTACTTCTTTCCACTCATACCGTACCGCATAATCATCACATCACCAATTACTTTCAGAATTCGTCTTTGACATATCACAAATCTCACAAATCCTCAAAATGGCACCACGCGTCCTCATCTCCGCATTCCATCCCTTCACCTCCTCTATCTCGCCAATCACACGTCGCGCTCTGTCCACAACACCGCGCATGGCAATCAAGGAAGATGGCAACCGGACGCCGGAGGAGCTCGAGCAGAAGAAGCAGGAGCAATTGAAGGAGCAGCAGGAGGGCAAGGGCCGATGGCGCGAGGACCTTGCTAGCTCAGGCGAGAGCAATATTGCGGCCGACAAACAGAAGGTCAACGACCACGACAGTCATATCAAGGAATTACAGCAGGAGGGCAAGGAGAAGGGCGAGAAGGGCCAGTTGTAGAAGCGTCTGCGCACACAGACGAGCAACCCAGGAAGCAACTTAGTCATGGATGAATCAGCATAAGCAAATGTCTCAGCGCAGCGTCGATTTCCAAATCAATCCATCATTGTTCAAAAGGGTCGTAAACCCCCTGCATTACTCTTTTCGTGCAGGCTACATGCAGCCGAGTGCTCGGACTCGGCGCAACTTCGTGTTGATGATCTGCGACATAGCCGACCAGGCCCGACCTGCATTACATCTCGTTGCGCAAAACAAGCTCAAGAACCGTCTCTTTGACAATGTAAAGTGCTCGGAACGTGCTTACCGCAGCCTACTGCAGCTTACCGCACGCCAATCTAGTACACTGTAGCATCAAAATCTACTCCAAACGTCGCAGCCAGTCGCGGAACGATCGCAGCGTCTCCGCAGACCATCCCAAGCCCCGTTAGGCTGCGGCTGCTAGCGGGTGCTATGATGACACTTGCATGTGCTCCTTCCGCCAATTCACCACTCCGGCCCACCCGCGTCGCTGGGATTCCCTTTTTCACTCTCGCTCCACCGTTTCCACGTGCAGTGACACATTGCCAACAATCCACTCATGCCCAAAGCCCAAAGGAGCAGAGCGTGCACCCAATGCCGTGAGCGTCGCGTTAAGGTACCGTCAACAGCCCTACGGAGATCGACCGGGAACTAAGAGTATCACCATAGTGCGATGAGACGCCAGAGTTTTGCAACCAGTGTCGGCGCCTGGGGCTGCCATGCTCGGGTCCCATCATCGGTTCGGTCATCATTGATATGACTGACCGAGTCACAAAGCCACGAGCCAGGAAGAAGAAACCCGTGACCAAATCCAACGTCGTGCCTTTACGTGAAGACACCGCCCTGGCCCTGACGTCGTCCACCAGGAGGGACTCGGCCTTGACCACGAAGTCAGAGCCCTCGGATTCGGACTCGTCACTACACAGTGTGCCCTTGTCGGCAACGTCTAGCGAGGTCGACTTGATTTCACAGCAAGCAGAGAAAGCCATTGCGACAATACGATATCAGTATAGCGCACCCCAGCTATATCAGCCTTCTAAGATACAGGGTGATGCGCTCGACACGGCCTTCCTTCTGCACTTTGTCGAACTAAACCAGACCAGTCGAAGTTATAGCCCCGAAATACCATGGCTCACTCATCTACCAATGATACACAGCAGGGCCATCAAACCTGCAGTGAAATTGTCCATACGTGCAGCCTCTATGGCCTTCTTCGCCAAGATCCACAAAGATCCCACAATCCTGGTAGATTCATATCGCTGGTACACCGTATCTCTCAACGCACAGAGAATGTCACTAGACCGTTTGAGCCATGCGGGTCGAATACCAGACGATGAGGAGATATTAGTGCCTATAATATTAGGGCTGTACGAGGTGTATGCGGGGACCACGTCGGACAGTGTGCTACACCATGTAGCTGCAGCGTGCGAGATTATCAGGTTGCGGGGGCCTGAGAACTGCAAATCTGGCATCGTGTGGCCCTTGTTCAAGGCCATGAGGGTGTCTGATGTAAGTCATCTAAGAAAAACAGCGGCGGTATGCTCACCCTTCGTTAGGCACAAAAATCTCTCATCATCAATAAACCCTCCGTCTTTTCGTCGCCGGACTGGATGACGATTCCCTTTGCGAACATGCCACGGAATGCACACCACGATCTAGCCGATATCATGTTAATGATCCCCGACTGCATCAGACTGTGTCGAATCAACGGCAGCCTACGGACCTTCTTCCATTCTCCTTTCCCGCCGGGCGTAGATCTCGAACCTTGCCGCAACAGAACAAATGAACTCGTCGCCGCCCTGGACGCATGGGCGACAGCTTACCCGTATCTCGCAAAGCCATCATCAGGTCTCCAAATTGTGGAGGCAAACATGGCAAACCTCGCCGTCAGCGGCGCAAGACCGGCGTTTGAGGGCTCCAAGAACGTCATTCTCCCGGAGTCTTTCATTGCTCTCACAATCGCAACGTATGAGTCTGTACAGCTGATTCTCACACTGCTCCAGCGCAAACTCGACACCCATCACCCACAGTCATCTAGAGGCTCTCCACAGTCAACATCCTCCTCGCCATCCCCGTCTCTGTCTTCCACATCGGCGCTCTTTGACCAGGCCGTGCGGTCCGCGCAGGTCATCATGAAGACCGCGGGCCATCTGGAAGGCACCAAGACCGTCGGCTTCGACTTCATCCGCAGCGTAACTCCCGTCGTAGTCGTCGCCATCCTCGGGCCCACGCAGGAACTGACCAACGGCGCAATGGCAATGCTGAAGCGCTGGGGAGACAACAGGGGCATGAACGGACTCGTCAGGGCGTGGATGTACCTCTAACCCTCCAACCGCCGCCGCTGCTGATCGCGCACGTCGCGCAGGCCCAAGGTCGGCAGCCGTGGTCTGCCAGCCAGTCGTTGCGCAGCGCCGTGCATCGGGATGCCAGCGAGGACGCGGCGGCTAGGCGCCAGCCGCAGCCGGAGGTTTTAGATCCTCGCTCGTCGGATCGTGGCGCTCGTATCCGTCCCGCCCGCCAACTGCCGAGCTCCAGAAAACGCACAACACATATTGTATTGTATGTACGCACCCATCTCGGCGCGGCGTGACCCAAACCCCCCTCGTGCTCACACCTGCACCCCGCGCCCCGCGCCTCCGTCCCACGCCAGCACCACCACCACCATCCGGCACTCTTGCACCCCCCCCCCCCCCCAACCACCCCCCAACCCCTCCAACCCCCAACCCACAGCCCTACCCGTCCGCCCACCCCCATCTCATCCGCATCCGCATCCCCAACCACCCTCCGGCCCCCCATGCACCACCCATGACGCGCGCGCATACGGCGCCCGCCAACCGTCTCGTTCGGGCAAGTCTGCGACAGGCGTGGATCGCAGTCGCGGGTAGCGTACCCGCGCGGCGCGGTGGGGCCGGGATACGAGGCGTGCGGGGTAGGGAGGGGACGGGGGTTAGGCGGTCGGGGGTGAAGGGTGGGAAGGGAAGGGAAGGGGAGGGGGCATTGGGGGTTCGGAGGATGGGGTGGCGGGTGGAAAGGAGTGTGAGCGGGAGTGAGAGGGGGAAGGTGTGCCGGGGACGGGGGGTGGAGTGCTTTGCTTGTGGTGTGTTTGGTTTGGGGGGCCGAGGGATGGGTGTGGGTCTTTCGGTTGCGACTGATGTTTGTGGTGGTTGCACCGTTGCTGGGGGGTGGCTTGCAGCTCGTTGTGTGTTGGGGTTCACTCTCACTTATGTAGATATATACATGTATACATACATATATACATATAAACACACATACCACATACACAGTCTCCCTCATCCCTACCGTGCATACCCACCCTGTCATAGTATCACAATGACTGCAAGTCCAAGACACGAGCCTTCATCACTGCAAACACAAACACACACACGTGAACACCGACATGGGACGTGCGATGCATAGAATCAATAACATTTGCATATCCAAGACGCGTCGCACCTTATCGCATCGCAACGCATCGCATCGCCACCGCTCGCGCCCCATTGCCGCTCCTCAGTGGGGTATCAAGACGAAAACAACATTTGCGCAGGGAAACGACATGCACCGCCCAACCGACCCTCGTGCCTCTCTCTCTCCATCTCCGGCCTACGCCCCTCGCGCAAGCCACACCTCCCACACCTTCAGCTTCATCTGCGCCCCCGCCACCGAGTCCCGCCGGCCTGGCGGGGGATGCTTGGGCTCCAGCGCCGCGGCGGGGACCAGGACGCGCGTGCGCTCCTTCTACGAAACGTTTTGCTGCTGGGGCTGTTCGCTTTTCTGCTGCAGGTGCAGCGTGAGGACCTGCATGTTGTGGCGGGCCTCGGGGACTTTATCAAAAATGACGCGGAGACTGGACATCTGGGCCTGCGCGACCTCCTCGTTCTGCGAGAAGCTGGGCAGCATGGTGCTGACGACGGGCGAGTCGATGTACGGGCCCAGGATCTCGAGGGCGTTGGGGATGCGGTGGTGGGCGGGGACGCTGGCCGCGGGCTGGGATTGTTGCGGGGCAGCAGTCATGGGAGGGGCGGCGTAGGGGTTGCCGTAGGGCGCGGGCGGGAAGTTGTTGGCCATGGGGGAGTACTGGGGGCCGTGGGGGTTGGGGACCGGTGATGGGCTTGGGCCGTTCTGGGGCGCAACCATTGGTGCTGTGGGCTGAGCAATCTGGCCCACGGTGTTGTCTTGTCCTGAGTAGTGCTCAAAGTGGTCTGCTAGGGGAAGCTGAGGCTTGACCTCGGGCAGTTTGGCAATGAGAGTAAGCAGCAGCATGTGGTCCTTGCGAGGTGTTTCGATGGTGCAGTGTTCAAGCATGTCTATGAATGGAGACAGGTTGCTGCCGCCGGCTTCAACGGGAATGAAGTACAGGTCCCGCATGATCTCGTTGCTCGCGTCGATGGGAACGACACCCCAGCGACGCCGGGAGTGGAAGT
Organism: Boeremia lycopersici; assembly: GCA_022609225.1. NCBI lineage: Eukaryota > Fungi > Ascomycota > Dothideomycetes > Pleosporales > Didymellaceae > Boeremia > Boeremia lycopersici. The sequence goes on from JAGKPY010000112.1 coordinate 34,224, forward strand.
ATTCGTACAGATGGTCGAACACGGCCCGGCCCTCGGCGTTGACTGGGCTTATTGCCAGGACAGCGACCTCGTGGCTTTCCGACCTTGCAATGCCACGGATGTACTCATCGCCTTTGGCGTTTTCTATGCGACCTTGGATGGATACTTGCTTGGTCAGCAGCTTCTCCCAGGGCACGACCTGCCCGAAGTCGCCACCGGCAACGAATCGAGCGACAGCCTCGAAGGGCTCCGTTCCTTGCATCGTGATGGAGCCTTGCCAGCATACGGAAGGATCAGACGAGTAGCCGGACATTTCAACGTCGTTGTCTTCGTCCTTGAGCAAGCGATCGACGTCTGCATCGTCGACTGATTGTTGCGGCTTCTCCTGCATCGAGCTCTGCCTACGAGGAACGAAAGCTTGCTGGTTGTGCTGTGGCGATCGGACCTTTTCAAAGACAGAGTTGATGTCGAAGTTGGTCGAGGGTCGTCGTGCGCTATCCGTGTCAACCGAAAGCGGGCGTCCTGCGTCGACTGGTGTCTGAGGTGGGCGATCATGACCAGGCGAGTTTGGTCGCACGCCTTGTTCCTCGTCCTCGGTTTCTCGCTCCCGCAGCTGCGGGGCCCGGAAGTCAGTGTTCTCGTCGTTGACGTTCTCGTCATCCACAAGCTCGTCGCCCTTGTGTGTCTTACGCATCCGGGGACCAGTCTCCTCGGTCAAGACCATCTGCTTCTCTGCAGCTTCTCTCATGGCGGCATACTCGCGTTGCTTGTCCTCGCTCGCCATCTCCTCGGCCGCCATGATGGTAAGCTCATCAGCTTTCAGACTGCCGGACAAGAGTCGGTCGATAAGGAAAGAGTTTTTCTTGATGTTAAACATGATAGTGCGCAAGCGTTCGGCGAAAGGTGAAGTGGGACCGGACGGCTCGCCGTGGTGCTCGACGGCAGCATGGCAGATGTGCAGGACGAAGCGTGTGGCAAGTGACTTTGCTGTCTGACCATCAGGAATCCGAAAGCCTCTAGCATCGGAAGCCTCTGTGATCAGGGGTGCCATGATGTCTTGCAGCTTCTCCGCAATGCCTCTCTGCTTCTCGGGAAGAGACGCGACATGGGTGATGTTGGTGGCTGCCTTTTCTTGATGCTGGCTCGACTTGCGCCGCTTCTTGTTCTTGGTGTCTTTTTCGGCGATGGACTCGTGACGCCGCTTCTCTCCGACTGGAGACTGGGGCTGGCTCTTTGGTGCTTCTTCAACCTGTGGGCAGTCAGCATGGGCGCGCCATGGCGGAAGCTGGCGGATCACGTACCTTTGACGCATCGCCGTTGGAGGGATCCTCGACGGGCGGCGCAGGAGAGGGAGATGCTTCGACGGCCTTGGTCTCAGACTGCTTGGGAGCGCTGCTGGGCTGGGGCGTCTGGGACTCGGCCTTGACGTCGCTGGGGCGCGCCTTGTTCTTGGCGCCCTTCTTGCGCGCCCACGGCTTCTCGCCGCGCGCCATGGCAGCCAGCAGCTCTTGGTGCTGGTCAGGCCGGCACACCTCGCAATAGTAGGGCTTGTCGCCCCAGGCGTCGCTGGTGGGCAGGCCCAGGCAGATGTTGTGTTGCCAGGCGTCGCACTCGTCGCAGCAGATCATGTCGCGGCCGCCAATCTCGCGCTGGACGCCGCAGACGCAGCGGTAGATGGCCTCTTCGTCTTCGCCTTCATCCTCGGGCTCGACGGACTGTGTTGGTGTCTCGACTGGGGTGGTGGCCTTCTTGCCCTTGGCGGCTTTGCCCTTTGTCTTCTGCGCGGAGGCAGGCTCGTCGAGGTCTCGGTTCCTGTGGTGGCCCTTGTTGGCGCGGCCAGAGCGGCGCGTCTCGTCTACAGGCAGAGCGTTAGCCACGGCGGACAGTGCAGGAACGCGGTGCGCGTCTCGGCGGCTGGCGGCACGCGACGGCCTCGCTGTGCTGTCGCGTGCCGCTGGGTGTTGCTTACCGGCCATGGTGTCTGACGCGGGTGGAATGGGCTCAATGCAGACGCGATAACGGGTGCAGCAGCTTAAAGATGGGGTCAAGCAGGTTCACAATCTCTCTATGGAGGGTCCAGGCCGTCTCGCAAGCAGCGGGCGGGCAGACAGCGGCTCTGGAGGGAGCGTCTAGCTAGGGGACAAGCGCAAACACGCGCAGTTGGCTCTCTCGGAAGCAGAAGGCACGACGGGAAATGCGCCTGCTGTTTTCGAGATGGCGCCTTCCGTGGCAGCCTCCACCAAGCTCGAGCTGTTGTCGCGCCGTGTGAGGACGCGTCGCGTAGGGCGATTTCGCGCAAAGAGATGGCAGTAAGTGCGCGCCGCAGTGAGTGCGGCGTGGGGAGGCAATGGGCGTGGCGGCGGACGGTCGGTGGGAGGGTCGTGTGGTGGGCGTGAGGAGATGCTGAGCTTTGACTGCCGGAGACATGGCCGCAGCGTCGCCGCTAGACGATTTTGGGCATGGTCGCGTCGGCGCTCGGGTGCAATGTTCAAGCTCCGAAGCAAGCAGCAGCAATGCACCAAGACACTCGCCGAACACGCCCACGCCGATTACAAATCGTTCCAAAACCGACCTTGTGATACCGACCTGCCGTCGCTGGAACCGCATCATTGCAATGGCAGACGCCCGCACGCTGCTGCGACAGCAACGAGCTGCGCGAGACCAGGCCAAGAAGGCGCAGAAGCAGGCCGCGGCGCCAGTCTCGAGGAAACGGAAAGCTGTAGACGACGGCCCAGAAGAGAAGAAGAGGTCGCGCACAGAGGAGGAGGCGGGCGTCCCGGCAGGCTTCTTCGACGCCGGCGCACAGCCAGAGGAACCGCCAGCCGACGATGCGCTCGAAGAGCTGCTCGAGACACAGCCAGAACCGCCGCTCGCCGAACCTGTGAAGCTCGCCCCTACACCGCTCGATGCCACAGCTGAGGCGGAGCTGGATGCCTTCTTGACCGAACTGAACAAGGAGCCGGCACCACAGCCGCAACACACATACGCCTCCGGCGCGGTGATAGAGGCAGCGCCAATGACAGCGGCCGAGCTGGCTGCACAGGCCAGAGAAGAGCAGAGCGCCCAGCGCGCACGGAGGGATGAGGACATGGAGGCCGAGAAGGAGGAGGCAGCCAGAGCGCTGGAAGACGAGTTTGAGGAGATGGAAGGCCTGGACGAGCGGGTCAAGAGGCTGCGGGAACAGCGCGAGGCACTGCGCAGCCAGTCTGCACAGCTGCCTGCCCCGACAGTGACATTGGCGGCGCAACTGCAGTCCGAGGACGGGGAGAGCGAGTCTGAAGACGACGAGGACTGGGACGACTGGCGGTTCCGTCCCGCGTGAGGTGCCCGTAGGCGGCGTTTAAATGGCGTTGTACAACAAAAGCATTAGACTATGATACCCGGGCGGCTGTACAGGCCACGCCTCCATGTTGCGTACATGTTTGGCCCAGCAGGGCGCCCCCTGCACCAACACGAAGTATCCAACACAAAGTACGCTTCTGCATATATATGAGGTGAGACATGCAATCCTGCACACTGCACAAACACCGTCACCGAAACAAACCAAACACGCCGACCATGGCCAATGATGATGCTATTGTGGTGCCCGCCAAGCCCAGGAAACGTCAATGGTTTCGGGCACCCAAAGGCAGACCGGGCGCCCGCACAGCTCTCCCCCCACCACCTGTCCTGTGGCACACCGACGAGCGCCGACGACACCGCTGCCCCGACGCCGAACAGTGGTAATCGCACGGCAGTCCTCCTCCCACCGCACACGCACACGCCCGGCCCGCAACATGTCGCGGCGGCCCAATCCCGCGGCCGATCGCGCCGAGCAGAATCGCGCAACGCTCAAGAACCTGGTGAAGCTCGAGGGGAACAAGACGTGCTCGGACTGCAAGCGGAACAAGCGTATGGCGCCTCCGCACGCGTGCCGCCCGCCGACTGACGGCTGACCACCCGCAGACCCTCGCTGGGCCAGCTGGAACCTCGGCGTCTTCATATGCATCCGCTGCTCGGGCATCCACCGCGGCATGGGCACGCACATCTCCAAGGTCAAGTCGGTCGACCTCGACACGTGGACGGACGAGCAGCTGCAGAGCGTGCTGAAGTGGGGCAACGCCCGCGCGAACAAGTACTGGGAGGCGAAGCTGGCGCCCGGCCATGTGCCGTCCGAGGCCAAGATCGAGAACTTCATCCGCACAAAGTACGAGTCGAAGCGCTGGGTCATGGACGGGCCGCTGCCGGACCCCGCGACTCTGGGCGAGGACGACGACGACATGGTGCGTACGGGCGTGGGGGGGGGGGAGAGACGGCGAGCAACACAGCTAACGACGTCTGCAGCCACTGTCCAAGGTGCAGGAGAAGATGCAGGTCGAGCGCTCGGCCTCGCAGCGCCTGGCGGGCAACGCCGCCGCCTCGCGCCCCCCGCCGCACGCCAAACCGGCGCCCGTCATCGACCTCTTCGGCGACGCCACGCCTGCCCCGCCGCGATCGAGCACCGGGCCGCCGCCTGCCACAAGAGCCCCGCCGCCAAAGGCTGAGCCCGCCCCGCCGAAACAGACCAAGGCCGGCGACTCGCTGCTGGGCCTTGATTTCCTCGGCAGCAGCTCGACACCCCCCGCCAGGCCCTCGAGCACAGGGCCGGCCGGTGCTGCGGCCGCCCCGTCGAGACCCGACCTCAAGCAGTCGATTCTGTCGCTGTACGCCTCGGCCCCGAAGGCAGCAGCACAGCCCCAGCAGCAGCAGCAGCAGCAGCAGCAGCAGCAGCAACAACACGCGCGGCAGACATCGTTCGGCGGGCTGGCGTCGCCCCAATCGCAGCTGTCGCCCACAAATTCAGCCTTTGGCGGCATCAACGACGCCTTCAGCAGCCTCTCCTTCAACGCCGCGCCCGCGCCCGCGCCCGCCCCCAAGCCGTCGCCCTTCTCCGGCCTCGACGCCTTCTCCAGCGCAAAGTCCCCCCCGGCATCCTCCAACATGTTCGGCGGCGGCGGCAACTTCTTCGACTCGAAGCCCAAATCGCCGCCCGTCCAGAACCGCACCACCAGCCCCTCGGCCGGCCTCGGCAACTTCTCCTCCTTCAGCACCCCCGCCGCATCCAAGCCCGCTCCCCAGTCCTCCGGCATGGGCGGCATGGGCGACCTGCTCGACCTCTCGATGCCGTCTGCGCCTGCGCAGCAGCCATTCTCCCCCGCCGCGCCCCCCGCGTCCTCGGCCTTCAATCTCGCCCCCGCCGCCCAGCAACCCGCCCAGGCCGTCAACTACGGCAACATGGACGCCTGGGGGAGCAACGACGCCTGGGGCAGCGCCCCGAGCCAGCCCGCCGCGCCCGCGCACGCCCCCGCCCCGGCGGCCCCCGCGAAGAGCCCCGCGTGGGGCGGCGACGACGACTTTGGCGGCTGGAGCAGCGCGGCGCCCGCCGCGAGCAGCGCGCCCGCCAAACCGGCGAAGCAGGGCGGCTTCGGCGGCAACGACGACCTGTTCTCGAACGTGTGGGAGTGAGGGTGGGCCGCGGGAGGCTGTCGGTACATACTGCGAGCAATCCAAAAGCACGGCGATTTCATGTCGAGTCCGAAACGCGCTTGTTTGCTGCCGTGACGTGAAGTAACGTAGTGCTATCTCACCCACCCGCCGCCATCTAACAGTGATTGCACGTGTCCCCTGCCGCCCGCCCATGCGCCCAACGCCGTCCCAAACGCCAGTAATGCACTTTGACTCCCGCGCCTGCTCTCCCCACAGTGACCCCAGATGCCCCCTCTCTCCAGCACAACCCCGTCTCAACCCCCCCAAGCCCATATCGAGCAAAACCCCAGCCCAAGCCTAAAAAGCAAGCCTCATCAAAAACCACAGCACCAGCCCCACCGCGCTGATGATCCCCGCCAGCTTGAGCACCGCCACCCGGTTGCCCGACGCCGCCATGCGCGTCAGCCGGCCCGCGCTGGAGGTCAGGGATGTGCTGAAGGAGGAGAATGTTTCGGTCTGGGGGTGTTAGTTCGGGGGGGTCTTGAGGAAGGGGGACTGGGGGACTGGGGGACTGGGGGACTGGGGGACTGGGAAGGGGCAGGAGTGTAGGGGTGTGACCAGGGAAGGGGGAGGAAGGGAAGGGGACTGGAGAGGCATAGGGACTGGAGAGAGGCACGGGGGCTTGAGCGGCGCGGCAATGCAGCAGCACACCCCCGCCCCCCCATCTCCAGCCCACCCCCCCCCCCCCCCCAGTCCTATCCCCAGTCCAAGCACCACACATACCGTCGAGTCGATGACCCCCTGGTCCCGCGCATTGTCGTAGATATCAATCGTCACGCCCCGCAGCGCAGACACCTTGGCGCTCAGCTCGTCGAGCCGCGAGTTGTTCTGGCGCTCGCGCTCGTACGCGTCCGACATCGCGGGTGGGTGCCGGGGAGACGGGGGAGACGGGGGAGTGCGCGCGGCGCGGCGAGGCGAGGAGGCGATGCGTAGGCGAGGCGCGTGGAACCCCGGGTGGCAGGTAGGTAGGCGAGTTAAAGGCGTATGGGTGCGCGTGGAAGCCTCGGACGTGTATGCGTGCAGCGTGCGCGAAGGTCGGGCGGGCGGTGCGGCTCCGTGTGGGCTTGCGGGTGACGTTGTGGTGGGTGGACCCTGGGTTTTGGATTGGGTTAGGTAGGGGGTGGGGGTGTGGGGATCGAGATGCGCCCTTGCTTGTTTACAGACACAACAGAGTATCTATATTCGATTTGGCTCCATCGGAGTGGCTCGCTCTGCTTGTTCACAATGCAAGTCAATATGGCGACAGTACCTCCTACAGGTTATTCTTGTGCGGAAAGATACCATATTAGGGCTTGGAACATAAGAATCGGACTGCGACTGCACCAATACAAACAATAGTACCTAGCCGAGTGCAGCGCCCAGGCTTCACGCTCGCTCAGACTCACTAAACGGCCCCCGTGTATGCGATATGCAGGGCTTGTATCTAGTTCCAGTGCTTGTGCCTGGTCATCTTGGTTGGGCAGTAAGCAAATATTCGCACTGCGTACTTTTAATACGATAAATTCAACAAAAGTCGGTACACGTAAAGCAGTGACGGCCGCTGCGGCACTCGTTGCATTGACTATTGAACACTCGGTCATCTCAAGACAGTTCACCTCCTCCAATAAGACATTTGCCATACAGAAACCCAATTGTCCGGTCCATCACGCTCTGAGTCGGCCCTGGTGTGGATCTACAAAGCGTGTGGATACGCAGCTGATGCATCACTGCCTTCTGCAGTCTGAGTTGGGCCTGCCGCATCTGCTGCTCTGTCAAGGGTTTTCTCTTTGTCGATGAGGCGGCTGTGGAACTGCTCAGATACTTCATAGACGCGGGTCGAGGTGTGGGTAGCTTGCATCGGACCGCGTCTCGTGGCGTGTACAAGGCCAAATTCACGTGTATTTTCGACTAGGATACATGTTGGTGTGAGGCCGAATCGTTGGGCGCAAGAACGTCAATCGCGGAGTCTTGAGATGGGGAGGTCTTGGAATTGTTCCTGTCCCTGTCGTCAACCACAGGCCCGTCTGTCTGCGCAAAGGGAAGATCCGGCGGCCCGTTCCCTGCGACGACCGACCTGCTTGTACCCTTGTCATCATGTGTTGTCTTATTCCCGCTTCGAGACGTGTCTGCAGAACACGCAATTGCCGGGGTAGTGTCATGCTCAACACCGGAGTCGTTTATAGCTGCAGCTCCTCTTTCCCCGTTTTTGGTCGGCATGTGGCCAACTGTAGACTCGTGAGAAGGGGTGGTTTCGCGCATGCTGAAGTTGTCTGCAAGAGCACCCTTGCGCCCGTATTGGCCGAGGACTGTATGATCTGTAGCTTCGATCACGCCTTCAACTTCCGGACCTGTCGAGCATACAAGAGACGTGTCGGCCTTCAACACGGAAGTCTGGCTGGACGTAGAAGTAACGTCGTCCTTTGAGGAAGACGGGAGCGGGCTATCAGATACGCATCCAATACCCCGTACGGGTTCGTTGTGAGAAGGTTGGAGATCTCCAGGCGGACTACCGACCGAACCTAACTGTGACTGTGATGACCCTGGAGCGCTTTCGGTGGGCTCACATCCGACCCGTCTCTTGGGCGCGCGCTGGTCGAGCTCAAGCTGCTCGCTCGTCTCTTCATGGATCGTGGACAGAGTCGGAGACAGAGCATCACGGGAAGCAAACGACTTCCGAGCTGGAACGTTACGACGTTTTCTCGGAGAAGGTTTTACAGGCAAAGTGGAGGCTGGAGGCTTTCGACTCTTTTTCTGCGGAGAAATCTTGATGAAGGTGCTCACTATATCCTTGAACCAGGCAAGCACACTTTTATGGTCATGTTCCAACTCGTCTTCTTTCTGCAGCGGGTGTCCACATTCTGTCTGGCATGATCCTGGAGGCATACAATTATGTGTAGGCACACCTCCATTTTCATTCGATGGTGGCCCGATCTCAGCATCAGAATTATTCTTGGAGCCATGCGATTTGTTGTTCAAAGCATCTTCTGACCCGTGAAGTGTCAAGGAGGTGCCGAATAATCGTTCTGGCGGGGGATCCGATATCGCCCAGGGCTACTGGAGCGCCCAATCTGCAGGCATGATAAAGCCGCTGTCTTTGAAATCGCGTTGAATGTAGTCAGTCAAGGCGTCGAGTCTCTTGCGTTGTACGTGCAATACCCCAAGCTTGATGTCTGACTCTCGCTGGCTCATTGTGCTGCGTATCGAGGGAGCCTTGAGCTTGCTAGTAGCGTTTTGTGCACTTGTCGATGTATTCAATTGCGTATCAGAGCCTTCCAGCGCAGGGTATCGCAGATCGCCATGGCCTTCGGCGGTTATCTTGAAGCGCTGAGTTTTGTTTGGTGGGAGTTCGCCAACTAACACAAACAGGAGTTCTGGTTGTAAACATCGAACAAGAATATTGCTGTTCTCAGCTTCGATTGTTAGTGTCTCAAGCGCTGGCTTCAAACCGCTCTGGTGCGCGGCATCAGCATCTTCTCGTGACGAGTCCCGTCTTGGGTCCGGTGCCGACTGCGTTTGTCGGTTGACGCCATGCTCTTTCCATGCCGCGGAGATCAGTGCTGCTTGGTCGCGAAGTTCCTTGATGTTGACTGGCGTTGAGTAGGCAAGCAGATTGCCATTAGGTGACATCAAGCTGCGCAAATTAGCTAGTTCCAGGTGCCAAACTCGGGTAGACCTACAATAGCCGCGGATACAGCCTCTCATTGATATTTTTAGTGAGCCATTCGCTCACCTTGATGATGTCTATCATCGGGCCGAGCTGTGCTTGCATAGTCAGGAGCTGTAGATGCGCGGACACGCGCGTTCCGGTTTATTAATGTGCAGAAATGATCAAGCGATTGCAGGTGTGATATGATGAGTGTAGTGATAGATATGCTCTGAAGATGTTGCGGCGACCGCGATGTGGTACCGACGACTGTCGCAGTGGTAGCGAATGAGGTCACGTACCTGATTACGAAATCTACTCTTTGAGCTACAGAGATCGACACGCACGCGACAGGTGTCAGGACCGAGTGGCAGTTGCTGCAATGTACGAGTCCAAGCAAGTGGACAGCTGCATATGCGGTGAGAGAGGTGCATCAAGTAGAAGGCATGGTCGCATCAAGATACCGGCCACCCATAATCTTGGAAGGAGCTATGACCAAGCTGCTAATCTCCCGTGTCACGTGGCGTTTGCGGAACAGATGGTGGTCAATTCCACACCTTTCTCTCTCAGTTCTTAAAGTTTTCCGTTGTTCATCAGCAATGCGATGCATGCCTGCAATATGTGGTCTTGTTCTAGAGCATTGCTTATGTCGCAATGACCCGTTCGGACTAGCGCACGATGCGGTCATAGCCGCTCGGTGGGGTCATTTATTTGTGTTCAGTGATTGGGTGACGACATCAACCTTTTCGGATATCTGGAGCTCTCAGTTCCCCTCCATTGCCGGCTTATTTGCGATTGATGCTGTTCTTACGACGAACTCTTTACAATTCACCTAGAGTATCTCTGCCCTTAGCAGCACAACCCTTTCGAATTAACAGCCGACCGCATACGATTTTCCGAGCACTTGCAACGATGGCTACCGATCCAACCAGCTACAAGCTCAACCACTCGATGTGAGCACCCATATGGCTGACACTGCACATGCCATTGGTTGTTGTGACATGTACTAACCCACTTTACAGGCTTCGCATCAAGGACCCCAAGCGCAGCTTAGAGTTCTACGAGTTCCTGGGCATGAAGCTTATCAACAAGCTACCCAACCCAGACGCCAAGTTCGACCTCTACTTCCTCGCGTACGACAGCCCCAAGGCCGTATCTCACGGCAACCACTGGTCTGATCGCGAGGGCATTGTCGAACTTACACACAACTACGGCACTGAAGACGACGCGAACTACAAGATTACCAATGGCAACACAGAGCCCTACAAGGGGTTTGGCCACCTCTGCATCTCAGTCGATAACCTTCAGGCTGCCTGCCAGCGTCTCGAAGATGCGGGGTACAATTTTCAAAAGAAACTCACTGATGGGCGAATGAGGCACATTGCATTTGTGCTCGACCCTGACAACTACTGGGTGGAGGTCATTGGGCAGAAACCCCTGGAGGAGACTGAGAACGTCAAGGAGACCGACACTGCTTCATATCGCATGGTATGTTCGGACAAGTCCTGCTAATATAGAATGCTGACGTTCCAGAACCACACCATGATCCGCGTCAAGGACAAGGATGTCTCACTCAACTTCTACAAGGATATCATGGGCATGAAGCTTAAACGTACTTCTGAGAGTCCCAACGCTGGATTCAACCTCTATTTCCTTGGGTACGGTGCAGACGCCCCGGAGCAGACAGCAAACGGTGTAAACCCGTTAGCGGACAGTGAGGGTTTGTTGGAACTTACGTGGAACTATGACACGGAGAAAGACGCCAGCTTCAAGTACCACAACGGCAATGACGAGCCTCAGGGTTTCGGTCACATCTGCATTACGGTCGATGATCTGGATGCTGCCTGCGCTCGTTTTGAGGAAAAGGGTGTGAACTGGAAGAAGAGACTCACCGATGGCAGGATGAAGAATATTGCTTTCGTGCTTGGTATGTACTTACTGTCTGCATCCGGGGAACAAGACTAACAGTGTTTTGCAGATCCCGACAACTACTGGATCGAGGTTGTGCAGAACGAGAAGCTTAAGACACGGAGCAATTGGTAAAAGCCATTGTAAATTACCCGCATAGGCTGCACGAATCCCACTCAATAAGCGATCGACCCCAATGGTGCAGGTCACGCTGTGTACAGCTTGGCGCATCGCACGAGGTCTGCACATCAATGTGATGATCGATTGTAGACTTTGACGGTGAATTCAGCACATCGGACTTATCTAATAATCATCCCCCAACACCAGAGTTTGGCGCAATGGGCTCGATGTCATCGGTTGCCCCATCACTGTCGTCGTCAAAGAGCGCCATACGTCCTGTTGAACATGTGGGCGCGGCCATGTACCCCACGAATACGGGGGCGGGGTAGCTTCCTTCTAGACCGCATCAGGTTACCCTTCATCTTACAAGCCAACAGCTGAGACAGCGCACAATAAGGTCACCGTGGGCAGTGTCCGGTAACGGTGCTTTAATCTTCCGTATAGCTTGGAGCAGCTAAAAGGAGAGGTCTCCCTTGGTACCAGTCTTCAGTGCAACTACCTTTCTCAATTCACCACTTCAAGACAGCTTCCCAGAAATCACTATGGCCATCCTGCCCGTCCTCACAAGACCTAAGATCCTCATACCAGAAAAAGTATCAGCTGACGGTCTAGCACTTTTGCAAGATCAATTCGAGGTACATGAGAAGAAAGGACTGAGTGCTGACGAGCTACGCAATATCATTGGCGACTACGAGGCTCTCATTGTTCGTTCTGAAACTCAAGTGACAGCAGACCTACTCAATGCAGCAAAAAAGCTCAAAGTTGTTGCTCGTGCCGGTGTCGGTGTTGACAATGTCGATGTCCAAAGCGCAACCAGCCACGGCATCATTGTGGTGAATTCACCTTCCGGCAATATCAATGCTGCCGCAGAACACACTATAGCTCGTGCGTGCCCAATGCAGCCAAAATATGATGTGCACTGACCTTGATAGTTCTGATGGCTGTCGCTCGCAACATAGGCGATGCGTCACAGAGTATTAAAAATGGCAAATGGGAACGCAGTCGATTGACTGGTGTCGAAGCAAAAGGCAAGACACTCGCGATTGTTGGCTTGGGAAAAGGTGAGAAACACCCCACTCTCACAGGTCAAACGCTATTAACAATGGACATAGTCGGTCTCACTGTAGCTCGAATCGCCAACGGCCTTGGCATGCGACTCATCGCATATGATCCATATGCCAACCCCAATTTGGCGGCAGCGGCAACGGTCGCTCTACGCTCAAGCCTCGCAGAGCTACTGCAAGAGGCGGACTTCCTGACACTGCACACGCCACTCATCGCGTCCACTAAAGGCATGATTGGCAAAGCCGAGCTAGCTACTATGAAGCCCACAGCTCGGATCCTCAACGTGGCTCGAGGCGGTATGATTGACGAGGACGCTCTTGTAGAAGCACTCGATGCAGGGATCATTGCCGGAGCAGGCATAGATGTCTTCACTTCAGAACCTCCTAAGCCTGACTCCTCAGCAAGCCGACTCATCTCTCACCCAAAGGTCGTAGCAACACCTCATCTGGGCGCCTCGACAAAAGAAGCTCAGGAGAACGTGTCTATCGACGTTTGCGAGCAAGTTGTGCTCATCCTGTCCGGCGAACTACCCCGTTCAGCTGTCAACGCACCTCTGATCCTACCAGACGAATATCGCACGCTCCAACCCTTCGTCAGCTTAGTCGAGAAGATGGGCTCTCTATACACCCAACACTACTCTTCCACTAACACGAAAACATTCCGTACGACTTTCGATCTAACCTACGAAGGCAAGCTGGCAAGCCTGAACACTACGAAGCCTCTCTTCGCCGCCCTCGTCAAGGGCCTCCTAACCCCGATCACAAGCAGCGATGGCTTGAACATCAACATCGTCAACGCCGAGCTGCTCGCTAAAGAACGTGGCATCTTGATCAATGAGCAGCGATCCCGTGAGAACGTAGATGACAAGCCGTACTCCTCGTTCATCACCCTGCGCGCTCGTGCAAGCCGTTCTACGTCCGCTGCCCGCTCTAGCTCCCGCGCTACAAGTCCAGCTGCGAGCCGCAACTCAAATCTATCGAGAGTAGATACGCACCAAGGCACATCGCAACCTCCACCAGAACAAGACCAAGTGATCCAAGGTTTTGTGAGTGGGAACAAGCCTTTCATCTCAAGACTCGATCGGTTCAAGGGTGAGTTCGTGCCCAAGGGTACGTTACTCATTTGCAGGAACTACGATTCGTGTGGAAAGATCGGGTTCGTGGGGAATCTACTTGGGAAAGCAGGGGTCAATATCAATTTCATGAATGTTGCGCCACTGGATGATGAATTTGAGGAAGAGAGCAATTCTGAAGCTGGAATGAAGAAGAGCACCGAGGCACTCATGATCCTTGGTGTTGACAGGCCTGTAGGGGATGATGTTGCGAGGGCTCTGATTGGTCCGGAGGGCGTGTTGGAGGCATCAGTTGTTACTCTGTGAGCGGTTGTGGGGACATGGCGTGACGTTTTGGTCGCTGGCGATGTTGAGGCGTTGACAGTGTGTTATATATTGGGTTATCATCAAGGATAGCGTAGTATTCAGATCATCGAATGAGTAGATACTCCGTTATATCTACGTACTCACGTCATCCTCAATGTTGAACGATCTTATATCAACTTGTGATCGCGTCTGACTTCTTATTGATGCTTACTTTAAGGCACTTGCGTTTGCTTGTGGATTGGTCTGTATTTTTGACTACTCAAAATCATCGCTAGAACTTGATTCAGAGACATCTCCTTGCTCGTGGTATTCTTCTGTTGGAAACGCGCCCGGAATCAGCCTCTGTTCCGTAGGCTGAGACACGATGAGAGACGGATCTAGCGGAACGACGCTGTCCAGTAACTCCTGGAAAGCCTTCCGCTCATCGTCCGTCGATTCTCTGTGACCAATGAAAAATTCGTCTCTCATCTCGAAATAGATCCAGTAATCTTCTATCGTCTGTTCATCCATAGGGAGACCTTGTATACGTACATCCCGCAGCATTGCCATCGTGCGAACATCGGCCCATAAAGCTGCGAGTGTCAAATTCGTGGATCCGTCTCCGGATGCAATCGTGTTCAGTATCGCTCCGTTCTGGATATACAGCTCAAGGATATCGTGACTGTTTTCGCTGATTGCGAACGCAACCGGACACCAAACAAAAGGGTCCATCCGGTTCAGCAAGGCGCCACGTTTTAGGAGTTCTCTACAAGTCTCGAATGATCCACGAGCTTCCTGTGTTGATGCCAGCTCTAACGCTGTCATGTCTTCATTTGTTGTGGTGTTGACGTCGAGCCCCGCATCCAAAAGAAGGGTAACAATCCTCTCTTCCATAGGTGAGTTGTTTACCAACCACATGAGAGCATTATAGCCCAGCAAGTCAGTCATGTTGACATCGGCTCCTGCGCGGATCAGGGTTTCACTCATATCAAACGCATCTTCTGCACTAAATACCATCATTAACGCTGTTCGGCCGCGTTTGCACACTGCGTTAACATCAGCTCCAGCTTGTACTAGAAGGTCAAGAGCTTCCATAGACCCGCATGCTACTGTCCAATGAAGTAAGGTGAGACCATTGTCGTCTCGAAGCGTGATGGCCGTAGGAAAATTGGTGAGATGAGTAGCAATGTCCTCGCAACGATTTTCCACGACAAGATTGTAGCCTGGTATCATGTTCAACGTATCGAAAGCTTCGACTAGTGCTGGGTGAGTCGAGAGATCGCTAAATTGACTGCAAGTGTGATGTTCTAACCAGAATATTCCGGCCATCGACCTTCTTATGTCAGTGCTGCAGGACACGGGCTGGAAGGCATGTACTTACACTCCGCACATGTCGCGATATGAAACATCGACCCCGCTTTCGATAAGCATCTTGCATACGTCAGGGCGCATGTGATGCACGGCCAGCTTCGAAATGTCAATAAAGATGTAATCAGATAGAGGTACACTTACTGCAAAGAGTGTCGAATCCTTTCCAAGAGATGTGTCAAAGACATCAAACCCCCTCATACCAGACACCGACATCAATTCTTGAAAGTCCTCCACAGTACCATGGTCCGCTAGCCACAAAAATCTCGAGTAGGTAATGCCATCATTTATAAACCGTGGTATCCTGAGAGTCCAAGTGCCGCCGATTTCACCTAGCATACGCCACGTAGCTGTTGTCTCAATGGCATAAGGAAGTGCCCATGTTGGCATCACATACTGAAGATGTGCTGCTCCATTCGCAGCAACCTTGCCGCTGCAGCTTTTGAAATTGCAGGCTCGTTGATTGATCAGGGGTACGCCAGACAAGCTAAAGAAAACAGTACCCATCAGACCCCGAAGCCAACGGGGAGTGCTTCCTCGAAGCGCTATATGGCACTGGCAGGGACACTGCTGCCGACACTGTTGTGATGCTCGTTGCATTTTGAAGACGACATGGTCCTCCTTCATTGCAACGGCGCCTGGGCTATTTGGCAGTAGGCTTGGACGTCCTGAAGCAATTATGGTGCTAGTGCTAGACACCACCGCTTTCTCCAGATGCGTTGCTGTCGTATTGTTGTCTCCTGCTTTGACCACCGTGGTGATGCCCGATTGCACAATAGATACACTTTGCAAGTGCAGCGAACCTCCGTAAGACTGGAACTGCAAAGCCTGCAATACCAGTTGCATGTTTTGTTTGATCGACACAAGCTGTTGGTGAAAGTCGACGAACTCGGACTGCGCTTCGCCAATGACGTCTTTGACCTTAGCTCTTCGTCGTAATCTGAATGTACCGTCGCCATCAGGTTCTTCGTGAATCACCTTTAGCTTGAGGAAGTCATCGAGTTCCTGTAGCGCATGTATCGCCTGCTTGTGCAGTTTTGCAAGCTCTGATCTGATCTTATCCGACGGAGCGGTGGGACTGCTGTTAAGATTGTCTTGAATCAGATCCAACGCTGCTGTGAAACGCTCAATCTCGTTTTGTGCAGCCAGAATGTAACGCGGTGGAGACATCTGCAATTTTCGTATGCGGGATATGGTGCGTCCTGTTTTCCCAGCGACTTCGAGGAGTGTAGCGATACTAGCTATTAAGCCCACAACTTCGGCCATCGTGTTGTAGCATATCCAGAGGTCTCCTCAGCCGAGAAAGATGCACGGAATTTTTGGGCACCTTGGTCGTTTCCGACTCCGACTAAACGCTTGATCAAAGATATCAAGAGAGACTGAAATGAGTACGCTGGCAAGACGCCAACAGAATGAGATGGGAAGATGGTTGAAGAGAAGCAATGTTGTTGAATTCGCGCAGGCGAGGCTGAGCATGGCTGTCAGCTGAGCATAAGTATGCCAGCACCTTCAGCCTTGGTGAGCATGATACCCAATGGCCATGCTTGGAGATATAGTGGGCGCAGCTCAGCCTGCATATGTGCACAGATTTGAGCGCACTGCCCCAATGCCTACATACTTGAGGGTACTGATGTATTGTCGTACACGGTAGACTTATCCAAGGAAGAGTTAGAGGTGATAATGGTCCAGTGCTCGCCCTTATTAATTTAATGACATTGTATTCAGTGTCTTCTATGTCAGGAAAAGAGAATGATTCAGGAACGACGGTGCGACGAGTGGTCGGATAACAGCTGATCCAGCGAGGGTTGTCGCAGTTATAATGCTTGCGGTTAGACTAGCGACCTCCATAGTTAGACGCTGCTGGCGACGATGAGACCGCGATGTGGGCGATGTATGATACTTGAAGTTGATTGAGAGCAGGTCTTACTAGTGTTACATCTTCTGTGGTGATTAAGCGTACAGCTCAGCAGCGAGGCTTAGCAGATGCAAGTAAGCTGACTGCCGTCCAGGATTCGACAGCCTGCCAGCAACGGATGAAGAACATTCACACAAACGAAGTCTTGCGTGAGACCTTCATCATTGACACCCTGCGAGCCACTTTCTTGCGCACCTTGTAATAATGAACCTTGATCCGAGAGTACGATTGAATGCCACACGCTGTTGTCAGCGCCCATGGATAGTCGGGCCCAGGTGTCGCACTGGAGATGCACCATTTCCTGCATGTTTTGTTCGAAAGAGCACGTAGCAACAATCAGAGCTCTGCAGCTTGATGTTGATCGTGTAAAAGTTGTATCTTCGAGTTTCCTATTCGGCAACGTAATGATGGCACTTACAAGCATTATCAGATCTCCGAGGAATGTGCGTTCCCCGCAACCCCCGAGGAGGCGTGCGATGGCGTGCTAGACGCTAACATAATTTCTGGTCGCAACAACGCGACAGGCCGCGCTTGGAAAGGTCTATCGCCCGACAGACGCTGGCAGAACCGCCAATCATGCTGCTAGAGATCAATTACGCATTCATAATCTTCTTCGGCTGGGCATCTGCCGATGTCGCTGGAGTTTGGCGCGTCTGAATATAGAGGGTGGGTTCAACACTCTTCCTTCACCCACATTTCCCCACGGTGAAACGTCAAGGAGAGATTGCGCCAGCTTCTCTCGTAATATTAGAGGGCGTCTCACAGGTCTTTTGACGGATCAATTCGCTGAGGCGTATACACAACCTCAAGATGCATTTCCAACAGACACAGTCCGCCGGTTCTGGCGCGGAGCAGAAAGAGTCGCCGAAAGTCTTCACCAAGCAGTCTTCAAGTCTGCCCTTTGGCGAGCAACTGCCTCTTGGCTCGATCAGCGGGCCTACCTACCTGACCGCGCAGACACTCGTCCAGCAGGTGGCATACGCCTTGTCTGACAAGATCTTTGCCTACTCCGCTGAGTCGTTCGACTTGGACGTGGCGATCAAGAGCTGGCAGCAACAGGGCGAGAAGAATGCCTTTGGCTACCAGACTGGTGTCTCTTCGCTGGAGACAAGAACTGGTGCTGGCGCAATCGCGCTTGGGTACCTCTTCTCCAAGGACTTCGACCTCGCCAAGCGCCACATTCCTCAGTCGATCGTCGCCTCCTCCTCGACCTTGAATTACCTGCGCCCAGCGCTCGACCAGCTATCGCTTCTCTACTCGGTCGCCAACCCAGTCACTGCGCACATCGCCGCCGTCGACTACTCCGCGAATTCCAGCGCTGGCCTTGTCACCGACTATGTCTCGTCCCTCACCCTCGCTGAGGACCTCGGCCTCGGTCTCGTGTGCAGCCCGTCTGTTTTCGAGGCTCAGCACATGGCGCTCTTTGCCACCCTCCTCTCGAGTGTCATCCCTACAATCCACACATACGATGGTATCAGCGTTGGTCGTGAGACTGCCCGGCTGGTGGACACTCTGGACCAGAGCAGGCTGCACAACAGCTACCAAGCTGTCCTGAAGGCTGTTTCTGAGGTCGAGAAGAAGCACTCCGACAACGCTGGCCGTCTAGTCCGCCTGCTCCAAGCCTTCAACGACGAGTTCGGTGAGGATTACAGGCTGTTCGACTACTACGGTCACGAGGAGCCCGAGAGCGTCCTTGTTGTCTTTGGCACTGTCGAGGCTTCCCTGACTGCTCAGGTTGCCAACGCTCTGTCCAAGGATGGCGACAAGGTTGGTGTCATCAACGTCCGTGTCTACAGGCCCTTTGTTGAGGAGGCTTTCCTTGAGGTACTGCCGAAGAGCGCTCAGCGCATCGCTGTTCTTGGACAGGTCAAGGACGAAGCTGCTGTTCTTGATACCGCAGAGTACTCTCGCCTGTACTCCGACGTTCTGGCCGCTACCCAGTTCGCCTTCGACCGAAACATTGAGGTCTCTGACATCAAGTACTCTCGCGAGCAGGTCTGGACTCCCAGCAACGTTCTTGATGTCTTCCGTCAGATTTACTCTGAGAAGAAGGCGGGCGAGGAGTCGCGCTCGTATGTCAACATTCTCAACACTGCCGATGTCAAGCAGTACACTTTCTGGGACCTGGATGAGTCACCAGCTGCCACCGCCCCTGCAGTCGTCGGCAAGCTTCTGTCATCCGACTCGTCCAAGAACGTCTTTGTACGCGAGGGCCACGACAACCTCGTTTGTGGCGGTGTTACTCGCGTTGATATTCGCAATGCCGACTACACTATTGAGGCCCCGTACGCCATTGAGGAAGCCGATGTTGCAGCCGTTGGAGATGTCTCGATCCTTAGCGCATTTGACGTTATCAACAGCATCAAAGCTGATGGCTCCATCATCATTCAGCTTCCTGGTGTTAAGGATGAAGACCTCGAGAAGAAGCTGTCTCCCGCGTTCCGCAAGGCACTGTTCGAGAAGGACATTTCTCTGTTCATCATGGATCCCACCGAATCGGAGACTGTCGTCGAGGAGGCTACTCTGACCACCTGTCTTTGTCAGCTGGGTTTCTTGAAGGTTGCTCGCCCAGATTTGCTCAGCTCGCACATCTCCAAGTTGGCTGCCATCAACGGTACCGAGCAGGTCTGCGAGAAGATCGTCCAACAGTTGGAGACTGCTCTCCGTGAGGTCGAGGTCCCTGCTGCTTGGGGCACTGTCGAGGAAGACGTGCAGCCCATTCGTCTGCCCGCCGACATCAATGTCAACAGCTTCGCTCCCTTCGACCGCACTGAGACTGAGCCACCAACACTGCTCAAGGACTGGAAGATTGCTGCCCAGGGCCTTGCGTTCAAGGAAGCCTTCGGCACTGAAACCGTGCTTCGTCCTGAGTTGGGTGTCAAGACCTCTCTGGTCACTGTCAAGGAGAAGCGTCGCCTCACTCCTGAGAACTACGATCGTAACATCTTCCACATTGAGTTCGATCTCGGCAACACAGGCGTCACCTATGCCATTGGTGAGGCTCTCGGTATCCACGCTGAGAACGACAAGGCCGAGGTTGAAGAATTCATCAAGTGGTATGGTCTCAACCCTGACGAGATTGTTGAGGTACCTTCTCGTGAAGACCCCGACGTCTTGGTCAACCGCACCGTCTATCAATCCCTGATCCAAAACATTGACATCTTCGGTCGCCCCGGCAAAAAGTTCTATGAGGATCTCGGCAACTTCGCCAGCGACGAGCAGGAGAAGCTGGCTCTCCAGACTCTCTGCACCGGTGACGGTGCTTCGGAGTTCAAGCGCCGCGCCGAGGTCGACACACTCACTTACGCCGACCTCTTGCTCGAGTTCCCGTCTGCTCACCCGTCTTTCCACGAAATCGTTCGCATCGTCGCCCCCATGAAGCGTCGCGAGTACTCCATTGCCTCTTCGCAACACGTCACCCCCAACTCCGTCAGCCTGTGCATTGTCACAGTCAACTGGGTCGACCCCAAGGGCCGCGACCGCTTTGGCCAGGCCACCCGCTACCTCAACGGCCTCCGCGTCGGCAGCCCCGTCACCGTCTCCGTCAAGCCCTCCGTCATGAAGCTCCCCGTGAAGACCACCGCACCCATCATCATGGCGGGTCTCGGCACCGGTCTCGCGCCCTTCCGCGCCTTTGTCCAAGAGCGCGCATACCAGAAGCAGCGCGGCGAGGACATTGGCGAGGTCCTTCTGTACATGGGCTCGCGCCACCAGCGCGAAGAGTACCTGTACGGCGAGGAGTGGGAGGCGTACCAAGACGCCGGCATCATCACCCTGCTCGGCCGCGCCTTCTCGCGCGACCAGCCCCAGAAGATCTACATCCAGGACCGCATGAGGCAGACGCTCACCGACATCCGCCGCGCCTATCTCGAGAAGGAGGGCAGCTTTTACCTCTGCGGACCTACCTGGCCCGTGCCGGATGTTACGGAGGTGCTGCAGGAGGCTGTTGAGGTCGATCACAAGCTGAAGAACCCCGATGCGAAGAAAATCAACAGCAGGAGGGAGATCGAGACTCTCAAGGATGAGGGCCGTTATGTTCTGGAGGTTTACTAGATGTGCGTGTTGGGATAGTGTAGATCGTTTGCTTCGTAGCGGATATCAATACTTAGACTTTCAGACTTCTAAACATTGCTCCTTGCTGTGCTGTGTGCTGTTCGTTGAGGCGAGGCTTCGGGATGATCCTGCCTTGATTAATTGTCCGATCCGTTTAGGACCCAGCGTCGTCCACTGTCAACGTCGACAGCTCCTGCACTCTATCACAGCGCGGCTCACCTCACAAAACGAGATTCCACGACGTGTACTCTCTCATTTAAAATAATAGACACGCATACCACGCCAAAGCACCGCGCCCTCGACCCCAGACACGCGTGAATAAATATACCCGTCGACGCAGACCCGCTAAACCCACCGCAGCACACCCACGTATAAATCCCAATAACCCCCCTAACCAAAGATACCACACCCCAAACCCTCCATCCACCACCCCCCCTACTTCGCCCGCGACGCCTCGCGCCGCGCCTGCAGCCGCGCAACCTTCAACTCCAGCTCCGTGGCGCGCAGCTCGGCCTCCAGCGCCGCCGCGCTGCTGTCCTCGTTGACGTCGTGCGCGGGGACCGTGTCGTCGGGGGAGGGCGTGCGGGAGGATTCTTGTTTGATAGTGGAGGGGGTGTCGTTGGGGTTCTGGGGGAAGCCTTGGTGCGGCATCGGGGGCAGCGACTGCGGGTGCATCGGCGGGTAAGCGTACGCGGGGACACCTGGGCGGCCGGTGGGGGGCGCGAGGGGCGAGTAGGCGGTGCGCGGGCGCGCGGTGTCTTCTGGGTGGGAGCGCGGGTGGGTGCTGGGCGTGGCGTATGGGCTGGGCGGGAGGTTTGGGGTGTGGCTGCCGTGGCGAGGCGGATACTGCGGCATGCTGGGGTAGCCGGGGGGCTGGGATGGTGGGCGGCCGTCGCTGTCTGGGGGTGCTTCGTGGCCGTAGCCGCCATAGCCGCCGTACATGCGGTAGCCGCCGTAGCCGCCGTATGCGTCAGGACCGCCGTAGGGCATTGGGCGGCCCCAGGGATCCATCGGGGCGCTGTAGGGGTAGGGGTAGGGGTAGCTTGGCTGTTCGTCTCGTTTGCGGAGCGGGGGTTGGGGGCGTGATGGCGGTTCTGAGTCACGCTTGGAGCTGTTCTCGTCTTTGGCTTTGTGCTTCTGTGGTGGCAGGCCAGGCAAACGGAATGGTGGGGGGTGGTGCGGTGAGCTGGTATAGCCGCTCTTGTGGAAGTACTGGCCCGTCAGACCGCCGCGACCGGTCTCTGCGCCGCTGTCATCCGCATCTTCGTCTTCGATGAAGTCGTCCTGGTCACGGGCGTTGTCATACTCGACGTCGTCGCCTTCGTCGCCGCTGACGTCTTCGTTGTCAGACCCCACGCCGAGGATATGGTCGATGTCCTTGTCAGTCTCTTGCTGGCCCTGGCGATTAACAAGCAGATGCTTGTACCGGATGCTGAAGCTATACGCCACATCCCAGTCCTTGACGAGCATGTCCTCCAGAACATCGAAGTCGGTCGTCACTAGTTGCGGCTTGCGATTGCCTACACCAGCATTAGCAAACACTGCCACCCATGGCCACCAAAACGTACCCGTGTTCTTGATCCGATAGCGAACCACATCGTTCATCGCCTTCTTCAGCCACTCCTTATTCTGCGTCAGCTTCGCAATCGACAGGATCGACTTGAGCACCGAAGGCAGCCACTTCTTCGGATCAGCCTCATGGTCGCGGTACATGGTGCGCTTTGTGCCCTTGCCCCCGCGCTTCATGAGCGGGCGATGGCACTTGGGCACGTACGCGCGGATGAAGCCTTTGCCCCAGTACTGCTCGATCTCGCGGATGACTTCCTTCTTGGCCTCCATGTCGTTTTTCTTGATGGGCTTGCTGGCCCAGGGGCGCGGACCGGGCTTCTTGTGCGGCTTGCCAGTAGATGTCACGATGGCTTTTTCCGGCTTGCGCGGTGTGTCTTGGTGCGCGGCGCGGCGTGGGGAGAGGACTGTTGTGTCGCTGCTCTCGCGCGTGTGGCGTTGGGGCTGGCGGCGACCGGAAGTGCTTTCGCGCTCATGCGTGGATGGACGGACTGGGCGCCGTTGGCGGAGAGGCATGTCGTCGCTGCTTGATTCGGGGCCGGGCTGCTGCTCTTGGGAATGCATCACGGATGGAGTCTCTTCGTCGTCGGCTTTGGAGACATCATGTCTCTCGAGAGGAGACGAGGATCTCAGATCCATGTTTGTCTGTTGCGATCTGTAAGTGAGCGGCAGTGGTTCGTGGCAAGAGAACGGACCTCTTGCAGATTGGTGCTTGGTGGCGCACGAGCTGCGAGTGAAGGGTGAGTTGGTCTTAGTGCGAGTACGCGTCGAATGTTGCTGTTCGTCTAGTGAAGGTCGGCTCCAGCCTGCTGATGGACTACTGCTGCACACCCGGTGAGGATGTTCTTCGACTACGTCGTACCGCTCCAGCACTGACAGCCGCTCAAAGAGTCTTCCAATGAGACACGGCGACAGAAGATCTCGTGAGACCCCGCAGCTCGCAGCTGTTTATGTGTACTATTGTAGTCAAGTCAGTATAAGGAAGCTTCACACTATCCAAGGAGAGCGATGGACTTGAAAAAGCTGCTGTTGTCAGTCAAGTAGCAGAGAAAGAGATGCTGACCCGGATGTAGCGTTATATACACCCTAGACTGACCGCTGCTCGTTGGTTGCCGCCTGGCTGATCGAAGGTGCGGTGAGGTAAAGGTAGCTGATCAGCGCTTAGCGCCTGCATAGAGCGATCTCGGGGCTGGTGGTCAGGTGGCGCTGGTCAGTCGTCGCTGTAAGGTGTGATCTGTTTAAGAATAGAGAACGCTGGTTCAGAGGTATGTTCTCAAGTATCTGCTTAGTGTGCAAGTAGTCTTGGGGCTGCAGACAGCACCGAGGGTAGGCAATGGGCTGGTAAAACGTAGGACTTGGAGGGTTCCTACACCTTCACTCTTGAGACGGACCGTAGATCGTTGAATCACACCCATCTACTTGCGCCACGGAACAGCCAACAGCGGTATACGTCTTGCCGGCCAGCGCCCACTGGTATCATAGTCCCGTCAGAATCTCTGCCGCACGTGTAACGTGTTTGCTGAGACTGAATGGCAGTAGAGAAGGGGCTAAAGGGACGAATATAAGAGAGCACAGAAAGGGAGGCAGGCGGGATAGACGTCAGGAAACGTGTGGAAAGAAGACAACCAACGGTAATGAAATCAGGGTATTTGACAAATGAAGAGGGAGAGTACCCCTCACAAGGAACAGAACGTACGATCGTGTGTATTGCTAGATACAACCCCTAGTTTGTCAGCGCCTCGACCAGATTATCCCAGAAGCCCAGGTCATACACGTTCTCCACCGCCGCCAGGCTCCAAACGCGCTCAAACGAGTCCGGCTCGGCAACGCGCTGGACGCGAGCCGGCAGCGACTTGGGCGCCTGGCCATCGCGGGTGCGCACGAGAATATGTCTGCTCTCGAGCGGCCACGTGGTGAGGGGTTCTTCGAGCGCGACCTCGACCTCGTCTTCTCCTGGCGTCAGGACCGGCTCATCGGACGAACTGCCACTGTGTGTGCGCCGGGGTGCCGCAGGCCGCACCGCGTTCTCCGCCATCGAGTCTGCCCTGCGCGTACCCAGAAACACAACACCCTCGGCCATGTCCTCGCGCCAGTCGGCCCACTTCGAGCTCTCGTTCGTCGTCATGCCCGCCCAGATCAGGTATACGTGGTATGCGAGCAGGCCCAGCGGCAGCGGCCAGGTGAGCAGGGCGAGGAGCCCGACGCCGGCGGCGCTGAGGCCGCCCACGTCCAAGTACAGACTCAGGTAGATTGCGAAGTAGTGGGCGTTGGCGGCGAGCCAGTTCAGCCAGCTCGCTGCATCGGATCCGGGCGCCGGTTTGTAGCGGTAGAAGGATTCGAAGTCTTTGTAGTGAGCGGCGACGGGCGGGGTCAGCGCATAGTAGGCAAGGTAGGCGCCGTAGGCGATCAGGAGGCCGGTGGAGAGCAGCAGAAAGAGGAAGTACTTGTAGTTGCCGCGGCCGAGGCAGTTGTTCACCCAGATGCAGTGGTGGTCCATGCGGGCGACGCATGTCTTGCAGATGCTGCAGTGCTTGCTGCGTGCCGGCTTCAGCAACTGGCATGTCGCGCATGGGTTACCGGGATGGTACAGGACGCGGTCGTACGGGTAGTGTCGCATTTGCGCGGCATGGTTCTGGGGCGTGATGTAGGTGGTGCTGTTCGACTTGGCGCTGAGCCAGAGCCAGAGGTACGGTTGAGGCAGGAGGACCAGAACGATCAGCTTGTGATGGAAGTGGAGTCCTTGCCACACAGCGGGCAGAATCAGTATGGCGCATGCAGTCACGAGGCCGAGGAAGAAGACGACGATTGCAGGGTGCTTGTCGTGCATGAGATGGTGGCCGAAGCGTGAGCTTCCGGACGTGATGCGGCCATTGGTGAGCTTAACATCGAGGCGACGTAGAACAGACGGTATGTGGTGCACAAAGAGCCGGTTGAGGAAGCCTATGGGGGTGTTTCTGGCCTGGTCAGAATGGGCCGGGAGTGAGCCAGCGGGGGGTTACCTGAGGGCTGGCAGACGGCCGAAGAAGGCTACAAATGTGAAAAACGAGACAGTCAGGGCTACGATTATAAGGGTGCGCGCGAGCGCCATTGTTCCTACTCTAACGCGTGCATGTTGGTGTGGAGGTGGTGTTGATGAGCGCCGCGGCAATGCGACCCCACAACGGTCGACATGTGAGCACGCGTTTCCCCGACGCGTCGACACACTAACTCCACACCACCATGGCCCCAGGCATCGTGTATGAGAATGTTGCCGAGGGCGCCGACCTTGAAACCGGCGCGCTATTTGAGGGCAGGAAGTTCCATGTAGCGCAACGCGTGCCCAACCGCACAGCGCTGCTAGACGCGATCGAAGCGAATGGCGGGTCCATTGTTAAGCTGGAGAAGCAGGCCGACTGGCAGATCGCAGATCACTTCCGCAGAGACTGTATGCCCGGGACGATCAGCTATGACTTTATACACAAATCCATCGCGAAGGGCGAGATCCTAGACCCCGGCAACTTTCCCGCAGGACCACCGTTAGGCACAGCGCGCGAGCCGGGCTCATTAGTGGCACCTGCAAAGAGCACCAGGACGGCGTTCACGGCTGATGAGGACCGCACACTGTACAAGTGGATCAAGGAAGCGCAGGCGGCCGGTGTCGCCGTCAGTGGGAACGAGATATACAAACAGTTCGGGGACCAGGTACTTGGATGTGCGCGAGCTGCTATACACCGCTGACTGTACACAGCATCCACGACACCCATGGCAATCATGGCGCGACCGCTACCTCAATAGACTCCAACATAGGCCTGCTTCTGCATTCAAGATCCCGGAGAATGCGCCGCCATCCCCGCCTGCAGACCACTCTCGAGTCGTGGAGGCGCCTGTAGCGCTTGCCAGCAAGCAACAGTCTCCCAGCAGGGAACAACTTACAGTCGATCAGCTAGCAGCAACATTTACAACCGAGGATTGGGAAGATCTGTATGCTTTTGTTGAAGAAATCGACGCTACTTCAAAGGAGGATCAATCATACGACGCAGCATGGGCAGTCTTTGCCGCGAATAAGGACAACCAAACGCCAGAGCAGTGGCGGCAATACTACGAGAAAGTGGTTCGGCCACAGTGGCTTTCAGATTCAATCTCTAGAAGGCAGCGAATCAGAGAGAAGGTTCAGGCGAGAATTCAAGACACTAGCTCCAGCCCTGTCAAGAGCCAGACCTGGAGCCAGGTGCAGGATAGTACTGCTGTCGAGTCTCAGACAGTAGTGTCGCCGTTGCGACCCAATAAGCGCAAAGTATCAAACGTACTACCATCAGACTCAAGACTGCCATCCGAGTCGACAGCGCAGCAGGAGACGCCGAGGTATATTCGAGATGGGTACGAGTCGGCGTTGAAGCGGATAAGAGGTGAAGTAGACGATGTGCCAGAAAACCACGAGTCGTCGCGGCCAGTCAAGACTCGCAGGAGGATCAGCTTCTCGCCGACTCTCGTTGGAGCCGAAGAGCCAACGGGTGTTGTTGGTACGCAGGAGCAGCCGTTGGAGATCTCGTCTGTAGGCTCTCATTCGGGAAGCTCGACACAAGACGAGTCGGATGAGCAGTCGCAGTCGCAGAGTCGGGTACAAGCTGCCGGGGAGGAGACGGAGGATGAGGATGAGGAAGAAGCCGCAAGTGCTACATCATCAGACGTCCGCTTCAACCCTTTTGGCCCGGGTCCTACTCGGTTTTCTTACGACACCGTCGACCACAGCGACGGCGACGACCACAACGACGAGGACGAGGAGGAGGACGAGGAGGAGGACGACAAAAGCACGACCTCATCCACCGACCTTGTCCGCATCGCGCCCCTTCCACGACCACCCCGAATCCCAGAAGACGACGACGAAGAAGTAGAAGACGAGGAAGACGAGGAGCTCCCGTCCAACGACCCCACCCCCCGCGCCCCCAGACACACCGCCTTCGACACCCAAGCCATCCTCACCACCTCCTCGCACCACCTCACCGCCCTCCCCTTCCCGCCCGCCTCCTCCTCGCCGCCGCACCACCCCGACTCCGACGTCTCCACCACCCAGTCCCTGCAGGAATTCAGCAGCTACCTGCACGCCGCCGACGACCTCTCCACGCCGCTCCAACACGCGCCGCACCGCCCCCCCTCCCCCACCCCCTCCACAGCCTCCCACTCCTCATCCTCATCCTCCACATCCACCGCCTCCAACGCGCCCGACCCGGACCCGCCCCTCACGCCCCGCGCCCTCGACGCCTTCTACACCACCCAGTCCCGCGCGGGCTTCACCCCCGCCTTCACCACCGCGGCCCTCCGGCGCACACGCTGCCGTCCGCGGCTCGCGGCCGCCGTGCTGGCGGCGTGGCGCGAGGGCGCGGCGCTGCCGGGGCGCAGGGGCGTGTGGAGCGCCGAGGACGACGAGGTGGTGCTGCGCGGCGACGGGGCGGCGCTGGCGGCGCTGCGCGAGCGGCACACGATGGACGGGTGGGGCGGGATTACGGAGCGCGTGCGGTTCCTGGACGCGTGGGGGCAGTGATACACTATGCGGGAGAGATGGGGGTGAAGCCTGGGGAGGGCGGGACGGCGAGCAAGCGCGAAGTCCACTGGTGCGTCGTTGGGAGGGTGCGAAACACGTGCCGTCGCTCCGTGGACCAGCACTCCCTCCGCGCGAACGCCGTACTGCGCTGCTCAACTAGACCGTCTAGACACAATGCACCCTAGCACGCTCAGCGGGACATCCGCCGTGCATCTCCCGCGATCCCGCTGCACCCCATCACCCTATCACCCCATCGCCTGCAGCCGCTCGCGATGCAGTCCACCGCACGTCCCCACCGCCGTGTTATACCCCCCCCCCCCCGTCTCGAGCGCACACAGCGTCTCGCCCAACAACCCCCCTCCGCCGCATTCGCAATACGGTGCCCTCGGCTCCTTCCCCTCGGAGCCTTCCCTCGGAGCTTTCCCTCGGCGCCTTCCCTCGGTGCCTTCTCTCGCTCGGCGTCTTTGCTCGCTCGGCTCGGCGCCTCCTCTCGGCTCCCGGAGCGGTGCAAAGCCGTGCGCTTCCGGCGGCGTCCGCGACAGGGGGGTGGTGCGGGTGTCGGGACGGGGACGGGAGGGGCGTTTGGGGTGTGGGTTGGACTCTGGAGGGTGTGGTGCGGTGGTTTGTGAGGTGTTTAGGGGTTGGAGGGTTGAAGGAGAGGGCGGTGTGGGTGGAGGCGGGGGTTGGGGTGGGGATGTGACGTGGAAGTGATTTGACGGGGATGTGATGTGATTAGTTATAGGTGTGATGTGATGCAGTGTAGGCATAAACGTGTCTGAATGCAAAGTGCTCTGCTGCGGTGTGTGTGGGATTCAACCGTCTATTCTGCCTCCCCCCAGCAACTCCCAGAAGTCGTGCGGGGCCTGTGCGCCTGTACTGTATGTGCTATGTGTCTTCCACGTGGCGCCAACGCCTAGTACGATATCTACTTCTCCCCTCGTCTCGCCTCTCCTGTGTCGGACGCCGGGCGGCCGCGGCGCCAGGGCAGTGGTGCTTTGCTCTTCCCGCGGCCCGTCTACTGCTGCTCGCTCTGCGCCTGCAGGTACTTGTACGCGCCGAACGCGAGCGCGCCGCCGATCAGGATGATGGCGTAGAGCCCGACGCCGGTGGAGGCGCCGTCGGTCGCGGCGGTGGTGGTGCTCCCGGATGCGTAGCTCTTGGGCTTGGGGTCGCCTTCCTATGGGGGTGTCAGCCTATGCGGGGTGGTTGGGCGGGCTTCCGTCGGGGTTTCGGAGGCCGGAGAGGTCTGCGGGTGCAATGTGGCGTATGGGATGTTGCTATTGGGATTTTGGGGTGGATTCTGGGTGAGGGATGCAGAGGCGGGGCGTACCTGGCGCTTCAACGAACCGACGAGCAGACCGTCGAGGATCTCGCGCGCCTCGTCTGAGTGGCCGACATCCTCGAATGCCTCGGTTGAGTCCTGGCCGCCGACGTCGAGCAGAACTTCTTCGCCGCCGCTGCCGAGGGTTAGTTGCGGCTGGCAGGGCGTGGTTGCGCTCGCCCAATCTCAAAGAAAAACGTACGGGTGCTCGTCAACGAAGCTTGTGCAGTCGTAGACCTTGTCGTGGACGACAATGTACAGGTCCTTCTTGGAGGCGTGCTCGGAGACGTCCGAGTAGGTGAATTCCTTGGTTGCAGACATTGTGGTGTGGATGTCGTTGCGTGGTTCGAAGCGTCTTTAAGGGGCCGGCAGCGAGTGACGACGGTGTTGAGGGCGGATGCGGGGAGCTAAGGATCCGGGTTGCGTGGAGGAAACTCGGTGTAGCACATCGAAGATTACCTGCAGTCAAGCCGCTCGGGAGCGGTTGATGGAGTCAAGACCAATCAAATCGCACCCATGCCATTGGCTGCGCGCTCTCGCTCTTCTCAGGCAAGAGTTCCGGTCGGCGCTTTGCCGTCATGAGTTCCGCTTTGTCCACGTCGCCCACCACCGTATTTCTGATGTTCTCTATCAATCTGATACGGTCTGAGCAATCCGAGACTCCAAGCGACCTATTCTTACGTGAATTCCCGTCTTCTCACTTGTCGTGGACCCGAAAAGGTTAGGCCCGACTGCTTTACACCACACTGCCGTGATTGACTGCCAGATTGGTCAGCGCCGAACCTGCTCCGAGACCATGTCTATGCAATGCTCGATTGAACGCCTACGCTATGCTATGCTAATGCCAATACCCAATTCATGTCAGCCCCTCACGCCTTTTAGGAACCTAGAGTCTTGACCCTCATCCACTCGCTGGTCCCGACACCAAGATTCAACCCGTTCTCGGCCCACCACCTCCGGACGCTCTCGCCAGCGTCTCCCTCAACGCCGTCTTCCAACGCTTCTTCAATATCACACGTCTTGTACTCGACCTTCAGCCCGCTCTTCTTCCACCACTCAAGCACGTGTGCCTTGCCCATCTTTGTCGGGCCAACCAGCACCTGGTTGTCGAAGAGCATCTTCTCGCCGCGCATTGATCGCCAGTAGTCGAGAATCTTGGTGTGGCCGTGCGTTGAGGCTATCTTGGTGACGGTGTCTTCATGTGAGAAAGGCACGCCACTATCGACCCACCACTTGATCGCATCGAGCTTGTTCGATTGCGTGGCATATGTTATTGACTTCCCGACTTTCAGCTTGAGAGGATCGCGGAGCTTGGCAGGCGGTGCCTCTTCACCGGGGGTTGGCGGTGTGCGGTGCCGCGAGTGCTCCTTCCACCACTGCAGGACGGGTATGTGGCACTGCGACGAAGCCTGCTCAAGCGCCGCTTCAGTGTATTTCAGAGGTAGGCCTGAGTTGTACCACCAATCGAGAGCGTTGGTCGAGTTGTTGCGAGACGCGGCGTCCATGGCTTCGGACGAGTACTCTTTTGTCAGGAAGGTTGGGGAAGTGCGCCAGTAATCGAGAATCTCCGTCTTGCTGAACAGTGACGCCTTATGGGGCAGGAAGGTGTGTCCAAAGTGCTGCCAGAAGAGATCTTTGTGATAGTACTCGAGGTGCTTAAGAACGGGCACCATTGCGAATCGCATGATCAGATCCAGACACGGCCGGGTGATGCGAGTCGGTCTCTCGGTGTCGAAGGTCTTTGCGATGTCGGTGTAGCTGCACGTGAGCAGCGTCCAGCCCAGCTTCTGCATCTGTGTCTTTGGCCCGGCCTCACTGGCAGCCTGCTGCCAATCGCGAGGCACCGGGAGATTTGTGTGCACGTTGAGTGTGGTGGCTAGCTCCCAGTCCTCGGTAAACTCCAATATTATTGACCAGAGCTCAGGCGGAAGTCGCGGCCCCTTGTTCTTGAGCAGCTTCAGCGCCGGCAGATGGGCTGTTGATAGTGCGACACTCCGCTCCCCGACTGCCATCAGGTCGATTTGTGTTTGCACGGACTCGCTGAGCTCCTTGTGTCCCCCCCACGGCACAACTTTTTTTCCAGCCTGATCAAAATTCCACAGCAGCGGGGGTAAGACCCGAATCCAGTTCATCTTTTTCTTAATCTTGCTCATCTGCTTCTTCGACATGGGGTGCTCCCATTGCAGCGTCGACATGCCGGGTATCAGAAAGATCTTCTTCAAGACATCCCAACTACGCAGGATCTTCAGATGGAGGTTGTTCGTATGGCCATGCAGCATTTGCGCCGTGTCTTCGGCATCGAGCGGCGCGAGAACGAGCAGGTCGGCCCACACACAGAACTCAGCCACCTGCGTCTCGACAAAGTCATGGTGCTGCCACTCGGGGGTGTGCTTGTCGGCATTGTACGTATGCCAGACAGGCTCGAGAGCGGGCGAAACGGCGGCGAAGGGCGAGGTGGGAAACGGCGTGCGTGCTACAATGCGCAACGAGACATTTTCGAGTCGCTGCAACCGCGCAAGGACTGTGAGGCCGAATTTGGAGGCGACGGGATCGGTCAGTGCGACAAGGACCTTGAGTGGACGTACAGCGGGTGACGAGGTCATGAAGTTGGGGTGGCGTATTGTGCAGTGTGGTGGGAGTGGGCGAGCGTCTGAAGCATGGGAGCGTGAGGCGAGGTTAGACCGCCATTGGCCGCCGCCCCACAATCCTCCGCTGTGACCCTGATCTATTGCCGGTACTGGCGTCGACAGGCGAGCATGGCGGCATGGTGACATGACATGGCGAGCCACCGACGAGCCTCCTCACAGCCTTGACAAACTCGGCTCGCCCAGGTCGGGGCCTGCGTATGTGGGTTATCTGACCACAGCGACATCTGCCACAGACAGGGCTGGGCGCCTCTCCGATCCATGAACGATCGCCTGAGAACCGACCGGAAACGTCAGCGCTCCGCGGACCCTAGTGGGGCTGGCATTCCTGCGCGAGCACGTGACATTGGCAGCGCAGGGCTCCAAGCCTAGATGTGAATCTGTGATTGACGATAAGAGATCTACGATTCCACCGCGAGTACGAGACGCCGCAAGTCTGAAACATTGAGGCAGATGATGGGGTAGGGCAGCGCACCGTTTCATACCATGATCTTCGCCCGGATGGCTGGCCAGATGGCTGCTCCACCGCCAGGAGCGCCAATGGAGATCAGACTTTTCGTCCCCGTCCACAGCCCTGAATCGCTGTGATCCTGCCACCCAACTGCTGCCGTGTCCCGGTGCGTGGGCTCTCAGGGAACAAGCTTCCTCACCTGCGTGGCGAATGAGTGAGTCCGGGTCGGCAGCGTTTCGCCGCTTTCACGAGACGACTCAGGTGCGTTGGGGGTCTGCAGAAGCCCTCTTGGCTGCACATCACCCTACCCTTGGCCCATGACGTACTCGAGCAGCCCCTGGAAGCCCACGATGTCAGCAGGCACAATTGCATCTTAGTCCAACTTTCCCATCTTCCCTGTCGCCAGCGACTGTGCACAGGCTGTTCCGCACGGCCAATCTTGCTCGGCCAGACCGGCCTAACTGCTAGCGGTCAAGCAGTCCGCCGATCTCTGGAGTCTTGCTTCTTGAGATCGACATCTCTGAGCCCATCAAGCGGAGCAAGCCACACGACGCAAACAAGCGTGCCAGTACCTTTGGGCTTTTCCCTTCGCAGGTCGTCGTCCACGCCAACATCAGCGGCTCGTGCTCGTGCTTTCCTGCTGGCCACCTCTGTTGTTCCCAAGATGCGTGCTTGCTGTTCCTGTTCCTGACGCACGTACAACTTCTTCACGTCTGCGGCGCAACTGCCTCTTGCATGCCGGTCCCGCCCACCACGACGTCGATGCCCCCAGGACGCTTTTAGGCTCCGCTTCCGCCACCACGCCCACCAGTATTCTCCGTGCCCTGCATCCCGCCAAGCCAGAGGGCATCGCATCAAAACCTGCGTGCTCGGCCAGCATATGCGCCTCCTGCCGCACTCGTAGCGCACCGTCTTCCATGGATGCCTGAGCAGAGTGCGCAGTCTCCTTGTGTGCGCGCGCCCCCCTCGTCTACTCAGGCTCCCTGCACACCTCGCCACGGAGTCGCGCCCCCATGTCTCAACCACCGCACCAGCCCCAGGACGCCGAACACTCTGCTCCCCACGGCCATGAGGACCAGGCGCCCCCTGCTGCCCACCCCTCCGATCAGATGCCATTGTCGACCGCCGAGGCCCATACAGAGACGACAGATTTTGCCGACGCTTCCAAGTCCGATCGCGCCCCATGGCATGGCAATCCTGCGAGCGCCATCGGTCCATGCTCGCCCTCGGCTGCGGCCATGAGCCCAGCCGCCCATGATCGTGTATTCCCCATACGGAGCGTTGTGTCCGTGGATCCTACCTCTGCAGCCACACCGAAGTCGATGGGGCATTACAGCGGCGACTACTTCACCCAATACGCCCGATCGGCAGACTCGCGTAGAGCCTCGAGCTCCACGGCCTCGAATGCATCCCACGCCTCTCAGCGAGCTTATGGCCAAGCTTCACGGCAGCCGCCACCATCTACAACTACCCCGCGAGCCGAAGCAGCGCCGCAGCCATTGCAGCACCCAAAATC
Organism: Boeremia lycopersici; assembly: GCA_022609225.1. Classification (NCBI taxonomy): domain Eukaryota; kingdom Fungi; phylum Ascomycota; class Dothideomycetes; order Pleosporales; family Didymellaceae; genus Boeremia; species Boeremia lycopersici. The sequence continues at coordinate 68,133 of JAGKPY010000112.1, forward strand.
AAAACTACAGTTACCCGCGTCCTTGTTCGACAACCTATCATCTGCTAGTCCTGGAAATAGTGTAGAAGGAGGGAACAGCCCATCATCACTCAGGGCGGACGATCGACCGCCATCCCCGGGGGCTGCGTCGACACGTAGTACCCTTAGTAGTGTGGGCGACATAGGTACTTTGATAACACCTCGATTCAAGCACATCGCCGCGGAAGGGGGACATATGGTCATCACCGGCCGAGACGGCGAGTTATTACAGCGCTGCGAGGACGAGCCGATTCACATACCGGGCGCCGTGCAAGGATTTGGTCTCTTAGTCGTACTTCAAGACGAAGTGGATGGCAATGAAGGGCTCCTTGTCCGCGTTGTTTCCGAAAATTCTAAGAGATTTCTTGGCCGTACACCCAAGGAGCTATTCGCTCTGGAAAGCTTCACAGACATCCTATCTGAAGAACAGGCTGATAATCTCCTCGACCATATTGATTTCATCAAAGATGAGGATTCGGATGTTTTGACCAACGGGCCGGAGGTTTTCACAATATCAATCAAAGTACCTGGGGTATCAAGAACTCGCAAACTTTGGTGCGCCATCCACACTAATGATGCGAATCCTGGGGTTGTTATCTGCGAATTTGAACTCGAAGACGACCCTGATTTCCCTCTGGCACCGCCGAATGAAGTCACACCCGAGCCGCCTGAAGACACCCTGTCCAGCAACCCTACAGATGCGGAGCTTTTGGAGAGCACCGAGATTAAGAGTCGGCCTCTCAGGGTACTGAGGAGCGCAAGAAAGAGGAAGGGTGAAGCTGCTGCAATGGAGGTTTTCAACATCATGTCACAGGTGCAAGAGCAACTTGCTGCAGCACCAAACCTCGACAAATTTCTCAAGGTCTTGGTTGGCGTTGTCAAAGAGCTGACCGGATTCCACCGCGTTATGATCTACCAATTCGACCAAGCATTCAACGGACGAGTCGTTACTGAGCTTGTCGACCCTCGAGCTACGAAGGATCTTTACAAAGGATTAAACTTCCCTGCCTCAGATATTCCTAAGCAGGCCAGAGAGTTGTATAAGCTTAACAAAGTCCGCATGTTGTACGACCGCGATCAGGAAACAGCCCGTCTTGTCTGCCGTACCATCGAAGACCTCGAAAAACCTCTCGATCTCACCCACTCCTACCTTCGCGCCATGTCACCAATTCATTTGAAATACCTGGCCAACATGGCTGTTCGTTCCTCCATGTCAATATCCATCAATGCTTTCAATGAGCTGTGGGGCCTCATCGCTTGTCATTCATACGGAGGTCGGGGCATGCGAGTCTCTTTCCCCATTAGAAAAATGTGTCGCATGGTCGGTGACTCAGCGTCAAGAAATATCGAGCGACTGTCCTATGCCTCGCGCTTGCAAGCCAGAAAGCTTATCAATACCGTACCGTCGCAGCACAATCCATCTGGCTACATCATCGCTTCCTCCGACGATTTGTTAAAATTGTTCGATGCTGATTTTGGGTTGCTGTCGATCAGAGACGAGACAAAGATACTAGGCGCCATGGAAAACTCGCAGGAAGCACTGGCCATGTTGGAATACTTGAGGATACGCAAGATCCAGTCTGTGATGACGTCGATTGATATCACAGAAGATTTCCCCGACCTTCGGTATCAGCCTGGCTTTCATACCGTCGCCGGCATGTTGGTCGTTCCTTTGACGGTTGGTGGCAATGACTTTATCGTTTTTTTCAGGAGAGGCCAGCTGCGTGAAGTCAAATGGGCAGGTAATCCTTATGAAAAGTTCATTAAGGAGGGCACTGAAGGTTACCTCGAGCCTCGAAAGAGTTTCAAGACATGGTCAGAGACGGTAGTCGGCAAATGTCGAGAATGGACGGAAGAAGAAATAGAGACCGCTTCGGTGCTTTGCCTAGTCTACGGCAAGTTCATTGAAGTCTGGCGACAGAAAGAGGCAGCACTGCAAAACAGTCAATTGACTCGGTTGTTGCTTGCAAATTCCGCCCATGAGGTCAGGACGCCGCTAAATGCAATCATCAACTATCTCGAGATAGCTTTGGAAGGATCCCTGGATTCAGAGACTCGCGAGAACCTGTCAAGATCGCATTCGGCGTCTAAATCGCTCATCTATGTTATCAACGACTTGCTGGACTTAACGAAGACCGAGGAAGGTGGACCGCTAGTCAAAGGAGAGTCGTTCGATCTAAGCGGAACCATCAAGGAAGCAACAGACATGTTTCGCAAAGACGCTAAGCGAAAGAATATCGACTATGAAGTTGTCGAGCATGACGGCTTGCCGAAGATGTGCATCGGCGACCAGCGTCGCGTCAGGCAAGCCATCTCAAATATTGCGGCAAACGCTATACAACACACTAGTCAAGGAGGTGTCAAGATTGAGGCCTATGTGGCATCAAGACCTAGGAAGGATCATGCTGAGGTCGAGGTCGCAGTCACAGATACTGGTGTTGGCATAAACCCGAAAAGGCTGGATCAGCTGTTCTATGATCTTGAGCAAGTTCAGTCCGAATCGAGTAATGGTTTGGAGGACGCCATCGCGCCAGATCCCAAGCGAATAAAGCAGCAGGACGACAAGACCGCACTTGGTCTCGGGCTTGCCCTTGTCGCGCGAATCATTCGGAATATGAATGGACAACTCAGGATCAGATCGGAAGAAGGCAAAGGCACTAGATTTGTCATCCAATTCCCTTTTGATCTTCCAGGTAATGAGGAGTCAGCAACCTCTTCCTCATCGGATCCTTCAGATTCTGGCAGCGTCACGCCGCATCCTGAGCGGCCAAGATCGCTTACCAGTTCGATTGAAGCTGGAGGCGAACGCATGCTAGTATCACCATCCCTATCGCGGCACGAATCGGCTTCGGATACTACCGTGAACGGCACTATAATCAGCCACCAGACGGCAAGCAGAAGACAGAGCGCAGACAGCTTGAAGAGCAAGGCCAGCTTACGGAGCTATAAGAGCTCTTCGACACAAGAAAGTGCGAGAAGTGACGTGGACAGGCTTATCGACGATTTGTCCGCGCCACATATGGTCGAGAGACGACGGGGCGGAGAAGGCGCTCAAAGTCCCGGCGCGCGATCAATGAGGCCAAATCTTACCAAACGTAGCAGTATGGGTGCGTCACCTCCACGTACGCGATCTAAGAGTTTGGAAGCCACAGATGGGGGAATAGTGGTGCCGCCTCACCAAAGGAGTCTGAATACCAAGACACCCGGCGAGGAGCCTGTCAGATTCTCTTCGCAACCTCTCAAAGCTGTGCGCGTGCCAGACGAGGCTTCGTCACCTCAACAGCGAACTCATGGCTCAATATTGGGAGAAATCTCCAGTGAACCTCTGCAAGAATCACCTGCGCAGACGCCTATGCCTGAGAAGCTGACGTCGGACCGTATGCGTGTTCTTGTAGCAGAAGATGACCCTGTCAACAGCCGAATTGTGAAGAAGCGATTGGAAAAGATGCAACACGTTGTTCACCTAACCGTTAACGGCGAAGAGTGCGCATCTGCGTTTGGCGAATCTCCAAAGGACTTTGATGTTGTCCTGATGGATATGCAGGTGAGTAGGCTATTCTTTCGAACGAGTAACTCACATTTTCCTAACATGAATCCAGATGCCAATCGTCGACGGCTTGACCGCCACGAAAATGATACGTTCGTACGAAAAGACGCACACCAACATTTATTCCCCTCGCGCGGCTCTCTGTGGCCGCATCCCCATCGTCGCCGTCTCCGCCTCGCTTCTTGAGAGAGACCGCCAGCAGTACATCGACGCCGGCTTCGATGCCTGGATTTTGAAGCCAATCTCGTTCGACCGCCTGAATAAGCTACTGGCTGCGATCGTCGACAAAGACATCCGTAAACAGTGTCTGTACGAGCCAGGCGAGTGGGAAAAGGGTGGTTGGCTCCACGAAGGCAAAGCAAGTGTCGAGGAGGTTGACACGAAACCTACCAATGCCCCACCGACCAGCAACCCAAGCGACGCGATGAAGGAGGCAGCCAAGGACCCTGAGAACCCCATGGCAGGTGAAGGCGATGAGGAGGGCAGACAGCCCGAGGAGCAGGAGCGACTACTGAAGAAGCAGGAAGAAGAAAGGACAGAAGAGGACAATAAGCACAACGAGGAGATTAGACATGCAGATCCCAAGGATGCTGCCGGGTGAGCACTGGCAAGACGCCCACGATGTTTGAATGAGGATTCGATGCAACGGCAGATTGCATTCTGTAAGGAGTATTGTTTGGTACCGATCGACGCATCATTCCAGGCGTTTCTGATGACCCTCGTGTTTATCTGGCCGCCGGCGATGCGCATGGGAGCGAAGCGAAGGAATCGAGCATAGCGGGCTGGACCACGAACGCAGTGTGCTGGAAGTGAAGGCGAGCGCAGACCCTCCGCGTTGCATGGAGCCGCAGAGGACCGCCAAGTGGGGGCTCAGGCGCGGGATTGGGCTGTGCGCTCGCCAGTATCCGTTGTAGTCATAGTCATAGTCGTAGTCATAGTCGGAGTCGTAGATCGTAGACTGTAGATGCGAGATGACGCGACGATGGGTTCAACAGCGGAGAAATAGTAACATCTTCTCCCTCCCTTGTGGTCTTTTCTCGATGATAAGTGGTTCCCACGCATGCACGATGGACTCATAGCGGCCCCATTTTAGGAAGGGAAGCGCTCACGTAGTCATGGGTGCGGGAGCACAAGCGTCTGGGAGGATGACGAGCCATGGCTGTCTGTACTGAATCGAATGAGTATTTACGTGGAAGAAGAAACAGCGTTATCAAACACGATGTAAAGACTAAACACCAAGACGGGAGAGAAGGAAGCATTGACACTAGGAATAATAGCAACCTTAAGCAAACAGCAGAAGCCAACAGAAGCCAACAGAAGAGCCTGAGCATAGCTGAGTAGGGACAGGAGAGACTTTTGCGTATTAGTGATCCGATGCAGGCGACTCGTCGTCTGAGGAACCGGGCCATGTGTCGTCCTCCCAGTAGTGGCTGTCAAGCACTTCAGAGCGCCCGCACGACTCATAGCCGTATCTGTGCACTTTGCGGAAGTCGCCATGGGTCCTAAAGCACCAAAGACACAGAGCGTGGCTGATCGGCCCGTCATCGTGCACATTCTTGTAGATAGACCTACCGCCAATGTCGATGAGGTGCATTGGTCGCATCCATGCGGGTGTGTCAGGAATCGGACTGGTTGATGAACGCGCCTGATTTTGTGGCGGAGAACCGAGTTTGACCCGGTCTTGTGGACCTGTGTCAGTCGGCCGGAAAGATGAGAGCTCTGGGAGTGCATCATCTGTGGAGATATTGAATATATCTGTCGTAGATGCGCGCTCGACAAAGGTCTCGCTCCGAAGCAGACATCGATTGTCTCCACCTACACCAGGGAACGCATGAGGAACCTCCACTTTCACATCAAAGTATCCTGCGCCTCTGATTTCAGGTAAGGTTGCTATTCGCCTCCTCTGAATAGGAGCTTCGCGCGCTGTATCATCGAAGGAGTGTATTCGCTTGCGTGCTATGTCAAGTCAGTCGCAGTAAAAGGACGAACGAAAGGTATATGAACTGCATACTGCTAAAATCCTCGGGTGTTCGCGATAATTCAGTAGTGTACACGGTTGCAGCAGAGGTGGGCGCCTCGGTCGGTGATGCGGTATCCTCTGTCTGTGATGACACTGAAGAGGAGTCGAAAAAAACATCACTGAACATAAGTGGCGACAAGGGCCTAGTATTGAGACTGTCAAAAGGAGATGTTTGCAGATGGAATGGAGTGTTGTTGTGACGTTGCGTGGCTGGCGAGAGTCTAGCAGACGTTGATAGCGGACTACCATCCATCACATGCTGTACATAGTCATGAGGATGGCCGACTGGGTCAGCGGACTGCTGGAACCCGACATCGCACCGTTCTATGCGCTCCGCAGTTGTTGCAACCTGCGGCTGAGACCTCGAGGTATTCAGACGCAGTTTAGGCGTTGAGCAGTCAGGACTGCCGTCGATGGCGTTCGCTCCTGTTCTTTGCCGTGCTTCATCGGCGGCTCGAAGTTTCGAACGGGCATTCAGGGCGTCCAAGGATCCGCCAACCCAAACAGAGGACGACGAGGACTGAAAAGAGGACCAGGATCTGGAGCTTGTCGGGCTTCGCGAAGGCTTCTCGCTGCGTACTGCTAGGTGAGGTGAAGCTTGGTTGATTTCTTCCAAAAGCCGTTGCAGCACCTGGCTCGATGATCCGGTATTGAGGTCATCGCTCTCTTTTGATTGTCTATTGGGAGTAGTCATGCTGGAGTAAACAACTGCAGCAGCAACTCGTAACGGTATGCATAAAAGATGCGATGAAGTAATTGAGTGTATCGGTCGAAGCCGAGATGAGGGGGCAGGAGATGTGTGGAAGTGAGTCGTGGAAAGTCACTTGGGCTCAGGCTTACATGGCAGGCGCGCTAAGAATGAGTGGGCGAAGGATGGCAATTGCAACATCGAGTTATTTAAAAGGAAAGGGCAGACTTGCAGCAAATCAGATCGTGACGTGTTCATCATGAGGTAGAATTGGCTACGGATGCCACTGGCTCTCACCTATATTGGTATACTGTAAGCCTCATGCTTCATATCGAGACTTATTCGTTGCGCCAGAATGTATCGTCTAGTGTCGTGATTCTCATTGCTCGGACATCTCAGTATCCTCGGGCTTTGCAAGGCCGTGCTCCTTGAGGAGAGCATCGATCTCGTCAGCGCCCCAGAGGTGGTGGTAAATCTTTCCTGTCTTGGTCTTCCCTACTGTCGCGAATTCAACTGTAGTCTGTCAGTACTGCTAAACGCCGTGGTATGTTGTGGAACGCACTCTTCTCGCTGCTGAGCTTGGTGGAGTCCATGGTCTTGCTGAGCACCTTGACGGCGAGCCCACAGGCCTCCTTGAGGTCGCACTCCTCCTTGTAGTCCTGCTTCAACAAGCTCTGGGCAGATGCGTTGTTCGCGCCCACACTCGTTGCCTTCCAGCCACCGTAGTTGCCACTGGGGTTGCTCTGGTACAGCTGGAACCCGCGCTGCGGGTCCCAACCGGCGTAGATGAAGGAGACACCAAACGGTCGCAGACCACCGTGCTGCGTGTAACCCTGCTTCAGATCGCAAAGGCGTCGTACGAGCTGCTCGCAGGGGATGTCTTCGTTGTAGGTGAGCAGGTAGCGCTGTGCGGCCTGACGGGCGTAGTTGATGAGGATGTTGGCGTCGGCGGTCATGCCTGCTACGGCGCAGATCATGTTGCTGTCACTGCATCAGCACGTTGAACGTCATTGCGGCAATTGCTGTACGCACTCGTTCAAGATGTACAGCTTCTCGGCGGATGTGTCCTGCTCCAGAAGCTTGCTGGTGACCTTCCTCTCAGCAGCGAGCACGATGCCATCTTTCGCTAATATGCCCAGAGCAGTACCAGCGTGCGAGATGGCCTCGAGCGCGTATTCAACCTGATACAGACGCCCCTCAGGCGAGAAGATGGTCGTCTAGCGGTGCTGTTAGCTATGATGTCGCCGGCGGCTATGGCGGGGCACTGACCCTCGAATCGTATCTCCGCGACATGACTGCGGGCTCTCCAAGGGTTCTCGGTGGTGTTGGAAGTTGTATGCAGAGTCGAGACCGAGATCCAGTGGGGAAGCTGGAGTGGTGGGTGGTGTTGGTGAGAGCTCCAGGCAGCTCGTAACGCGTCGGCGATTCACCACGCCAAGGCCGACCACTTTTCCGCATCGCCATCACCGTCTTTGCATCATCTTTCAATACGCGTGTCCACGCAAGTTCTTTAGGCTCTGTTGAGCCTCACTACTTGAAGAGATGGCCGATATACCTACACGGCCTCCTGCGCCAGCGCCACCGCTCGCCGCTGGGTGGACAGAGCACAAGGCGCCCTCAGGTAGCTATCTCTCACTGGCGTCATGCGTGAATGCTAACATGTCTAGGACACACGTACTATTTCAACAGGGAGACTAAAAAGTCAACATATACCCGCCCAGTCGCCGAGATTCAGTCGTTCCATGTCGCTCCCACTGCACCGTCGTTCACTCCTCCACCACAGAATGATAGCTACAACACCCAACCTGCCCAAAATGCATACAATCCGCAGCAGCAGATGCAGAACCTCATTTTTGGCGGCGCACCCAGGCAAGCTTTCCAGCATAGCGGACAGCAACGAGGTGGACATCGTGGTGGGCATCGAGGAGGGCAAAACAACTTTTCGGAGAGAAGACGCGAAAAGGATGATAAACCCAAGCACCGCAACGACATTCCAAACTGCGCGCCATGGGTACTTGTCAAAACAAGATTCGGCAGGCGATTTGTGTGGAACAAGGAGACGAACGAGAGCTTTTGGAAGTTCCCGCCGCACGTAATGAAGGCCGTTGTAGAGTTCGATCGCAAACAGCGTGAAAAGAAGGAGCGCAGGGAACGTGAGGAGCCCAGCGACGTGGAAGATGAAGAGGACACCGCGATGGCAGACATCGAGGCAGAATTGGCTGCAGGCGAAGAAGAGGTGGAGATCGTCGAGGTTGATGGCGAGGAAGGCATGGAGAATGACGAGGAGTACGAGGAGGTCGAAGTGACTGATGATGAGGGAGAGGGAGCCGGGAGCGCACCTAAACGGCAACGCACAGATGAACCGATCGGCAATGAAGCTGCAGAAGACGATGATCTGGCATGGCAGCTGGCGCAGATGGAAGAGATGGAGATGGGCGGAGGGTACGAAGATGAGCATGCCGAAGAATACGAGGACGAAGAGCCTGCATTGACGGAGGAAGACTGCAAAGCACTGTTCAGGGAGCTGTTGGACGACACGCGGAAAAGTCCTTACATACCCTGGGAAAAGATCCTCGAGGAAGGCGTGCTCTATGATGATGAACGCTACAAGGCACTCCCCAACATGAAAGCACGAAAAGATTGTTTCGGCGAATGGGCGCGCGACAAGATGCAATATCTCAAGGAAGAAAAGGCAAAGCAACAGAAACGCGATCCTCGGATTCCGTACCTCGCCTTTCTCGACCGCTATGCAACGCCAAAGCTCTACTGGCCAGAGTTCAGACGGAAATACAAGAAAGAGCCCGAGCTTAAGGACACTAAGCTCGCCGACAAGGACAAGGAGAAGCTGTACCGCAACCACATCAAGCGCCTCGGTATGCGCTCTTCTGAGCTAAAGTCTGACCTCTCAGCTCTCTTGCGCGCACAACCACTCGCCTCGCTAAACCGCTCCACGACGATCGACACGCTTCCCTCCGCCATCCTCACAGACTTGAAGTACATCTCCCTCCCGTCGTCTACACGTGACTCTCTTATCGACGCATACATCTCCACGCTCCCAGAGGCACCAGAAGGCGCCGCAGCATCTGCCGAAGAGGACGCCGAGCGCGCAAAGAAGCGCGCCGAGAAAGAGAGGAGAGAGAACGCGCTCGCTGAGCGTGAAAGGAGAGTGCAAGCTGACAAGCGGAAGCAAGAGCGCGATCTGGCATACGGAAAGGGGAGGCTGAGAGAAGAAGAGGAGGAGATACAACGAGCATTGAACATCGGGAAGGAAGGGCTGAGGAAGCATTTGGACGAGTAGGTTGACCAGTCAATAAGATACCCATAGCGAGACGGTGACTTTCGTTGTTTGCAGCCCCTTGTTTCTCGCTCACTGAGTGATGCGCGATATGGTTTCTGTGCGACTGGCTTGGAATCTGCGACTTTGCTGCAAGTGAACATAGCAACAAACAGTTGTGATGAAGGCAAGGATCAGGGTACTGTGATTATCCAACGATAACAAAGCACGATCTGTAAATCTGCAACAGAGCAGGGAACGAGATGCCTTGATCCCAATCGACGGAGGACATCAAAAGTCTTCTTTATTCTCACGGCAGACCAGGCACTACCTCGCAGTATTCCTGAAGCGTAATCAGGATCAGAACTGCCAGTAAGGCAAAAGAAGAAGATGCATTTTGAGCAGAGCATCAAGACAGCAGCATCACGTATCCCTGCGAGAACAGCAGACGGGAACCCGCAGCACAACAAACCCGCCTAATAAACACGATATAACGCCTCATCTCCCGCTCAGATACCAGCTGATGCTGTCTTTCATCATACACGCATAGCAAACAAATCTGTCTTGTGTGCATAAAGCCCCCGCCGCCAGGCTACTTGGTTGTAACCACCCCTCACACATCAACTCACACACCTCACGCATTGACTTATCCACGCACACACACACACACACACACACACATAACACACCATGAGCCTCACCCGTACCAACACTATGCCCACCATGTCAGACGCAGCTCCCAGCAGCCCAGGAACCCCGTTCGCCGCCCGCCATACCACCATCTCCTCAGTCCTGACGCAGATCAGCAATACGCACATCACCCAGCACAACACCTTCCTCACCACCAGCACCACCACCGGTACCGCCACTGTAACCATCACCGTGACCGCAACCGCGACCGTGACCGAAATCCAGGCCTGCTCTCCCCCTCCGGCCTCCACAGAATTCGATTACTGCAAGTCTTTGGCCGCGTACTACCGCGAGCGGTTGCAGGAGTGCGAGGAGGGGCATGCGAAGACGCTGCGTTGGTGGAGACGCTGTGTATATGAGAGGAACTGGGCCAGGAGGGGCTTGCGTTCGCTAGGAGGTATGGGGTGGAGGGGAGACGCGTGGAGGAGGTTGTGGTAGGAAGGGGTATGTGGCGTAGATTAGGAGTGGGGGGTAGTATAGGAGGGGGAGGGTGGTGGGTTTGTGAGCTGAGAGTTATGGGCGGGATGCGTGGGAGATTTGTTGGGGGTAGATGGTCGCAGTGTAGTGCGTTTCTCTGGATGCGCGAGGCCTGCTTTGCGAGGTGTGCGCGTCGCGAGAGAGCACTGCCATGGAGGAAGAAATGTGTCATTATGGTACAAGTGACCTTAAGCTCATCAACAGTATACATTAGAAGTTAAAACTACTCAACATCAAACCCCCCTTCCCAACCAACTCGCTCACCTTCACCGTCTCGAAGATCGCTTACATCAACAGCACAGCAAACACCCCGGCCGCACACGCAACAACACCGCCAACACGCATCCTCCCCGCCGCGCCCGTGAACTCAGGCGCCTTATACCCCGACTGGCTCGGCTGGGGGAGCGCGTGCGTCGCGGTGCCGTGGCTAACGGTGCCGTTGGAGCCCGGGTGACCAATGGCGGTGGGGTAGCCGGGCTTGCCGGTGCCGGTGCCGGAGGGAGACACGGGCGTACCGCTGCTGCCGCTGCTGATAGGAGACACGGGCTTTGGCGCGGCGGCGCCGGTGGGGTACGGCTTGTCGTCGCCAACGCCGGCCGCGTGGGTGGGAACAACAGGCTTAGCGGGCTCGGAACTCTTGGCTGCGGAGTCGGGGTGCTTGATTGAGCTCGCGACGACGGGGCTGTGTGTTGCGGGGTACTCGCTCGCTGGGACGGAGCTCTTGGTCAGGGTGATGATCGTGGTGGCTGTGATCTTGGTGGAGTCCTCTGGGGTTGCGGGCTTGCTGGGCTTGCTGGGGACATCTGTTGGCTTGTTGGGCACAGGGGTCGGGGCCTGGCATTTGGAGCATGGCACTGTGACAGTGACGGTCTTAGGACCCTCGCCGCAGCCCTGGGCACAGTACTTGGTTGTGACCTCGAAGCCGGGAGGCGCATAGCGTGCATCACCTGTTGGGTATGGCGCGGGAGTCTGGATAGCTGTGACCTTGGTGGTGACGGTTGTGTAGCCGGTGGGGCAGACGTCGACGTAGGTGGTCTCATAAGCGGTGGTGGTCTTGTGAGAGTCAGTGGACTTCTGATCGTCTCCGTAAGAAGGCTTGCTCGAGACAACTGCGTATGTGCTGGACAGCGGTGTGAAGCTGGGAAGCTCGGGGTAATCAGTATAGACAGGCGTGGACTGAGAGTAGTCACCTCCGTAGACGGAAGAGCTTGAAGGAGCTACAGAATAGCCATCGTATTCTGGAGTCTTGGTAGAAGCAGTCGGGTACTCGCCCTTTGACGAAGCATCAGGAGTCTTGAAGGTGACACTTCCGTGTCCGTACCCGTCGCCCTCAGGATAGACAGAATAGACAGGCACAGAGGTCGAATAGACTGGCGTGCTGCTGGAAGACTGGCCATCAGATGGGTAGGAAGAGGTAACGTCTGGGTGTGCGGAGCTCGAAGTTCCTGAGGAGTAAATAGCAGTGCTCTCGGAGGGTGTTTCCGATGGGTAAACGGAATACGAGCTGGCAGAGAGCGTCTCTGAAGGATAAACAGACGGTGAGCCAGCAGAGGGTGTCTCAGATGGGTAAACACTCGACACGTCCGCAGCAGAAGAAGAGCTCAACGAAGGGGATACACTCGAAACATCAGAAGCGCTAGCCGAAGGGTAGACGCTGGAGCTATCGTAGGAGACATAGGTCTCAGAAGCAGAGGCGCTGGATGATGTCGAGGAGATGTCGTAAGAAGACAAGGTCTCGGATGCAAAATAAGTGGCAACCGTGGAGGAAACGTGGTCGTCTGACGTCGACGAAGCAGACAAACTGGCAGCAGACGAGTAGTCGTGGGCGGACGAGCTGCTCACGTAGTTTGAAGAAGTCTCAGAGGCTGAAGCAGGGACGGACGACGAGTAGTCGTAAACAGCGCTGCTTGGGGTATCTGAAATGGTCGTGGAAGAAGAAACATCGTATGCTGATGAAGAAACATCGTACGCTGATGAAGAAACATCGTACGCTGATGAAGAAACAACAGGTGTCGAGGACGAAGCAACAGGTGTCGAAGACGAGATATCGGGTGTTGACGAGGGGTAGAGAGAGCTTGAGAGGACGGAGCTGCTGGGTACTACCGACGAAGATGCCTGGACAGAAGAGCTGGAGACGCCAACAGAGCTGCTGGAAAAGGAAGAGCTGCTGGAAAAGGAAGAGCTGCTAGAGACAGCAGCGGAGCTACTCGACACGTGGGTAGAGCTACTCGACACGTGGGTGGAGCTGCTGGAGACTCTAGTAGAGCTGCTCGACACAGGCGCAGACGTCGACGACACACGAACCGAGCTAGACGAGGAGCTCGACGCGGCGCGAGACGTGCTACTCGGCGCTACCGACGAAGAGCTAGTAAGCCCACGCTTGTTGAACGTCTTGAAGGAGCTGACACGCCAGTACGCATCCTTGAATACCTCTGGGTGCTCAGCCACATACTTCTTGCACGACGCCATGCCGCTCAGACCCGGGTACATGGGGCAGCCGGAGTCGGCGTACACATTGCCGCCCCAGTCGCCGCAGAAGGTGTTGGTGAAGATAAAGCGCTGGTCCATGAAGCGCTTCTCGACATCGCAGTCGCCCTGGAAGCTGGCGGCGGGGACCCCGAACTCGGTCGTGTCGGGCTCGCTGGACGTCAGGCTCTTGGGCTCGGAGCCGCGCGGGAAGAACCAGATCTTGATGCCTTCTTTTTGCCATTCGGTGACGTAGTAGCCGCCGTTGTTGGCGTTGAAGCCGGCGCCGAAGGAGCTGGGGCGCGTTTCAGACACACCGCAGCCCGTGGCGCCGGCAGTGTCGTAGGCGCAGTCGTTCTGAGCTTGCGTGCCGGTCTGGCCAAGACCGTTGACCTTGCACTTGGTGTCAGTGTGCAGCACGAAGGTGTTGGCAGAGTTGCGGTTGACGCCTTCGATGATGTCGATCTCGCCCTTCACGGGCCAGGGTTCGCGGCCGAGAGACCAGAAGGCGGGCCATGTGCCGCAGATGCCACCGGGCATGTGCTTGACGTCGAGCACGAACAGGCCTTTGTTGTAGTCCTTCTTACCCTCCAGACGGACACTCTCGCGGCCGATATCGCCTCCGTCAGCACTGTTCAGTTTGGATTTGTAGTCCACACCGAAGATTGCATCGCCACCCTCGTAGCGGATGTACTCCTTGTCCAGAGCTCTCGCGTGGTCCACATACCTGCTGAAGTTAGCAAGGCCTCTTACACAGGTCAGCACACATACTTGACGAAGCCATTAGTCTTCTCCTGAGTGACGAAGTCGAAGTGATCGAAGAAGGAGGAACCAGGGAAGGTATCCGCAGGCGTGTACTTGGTAGCCGAAGCGACCGAAAAAAGAGTGGCAGCGCCGAACCCAAGAAGGGCTGACAGAGAGGGCATTGTAGATATTAGTGTAAAGAGTGACTATATTAGGTACAACGAAACGAGAGGCTGTAGGTGAGGTTCTACAAGACCGCGCAGGAACAAACTAGGAAGCCGTTAGAGAGAAGAGTTGGGCGATGCCCAAAGGTATATCATTTCGCCCCTGGCATCGAACTGTTCTGCGTTTAGCTGGATGTATGACTGCGCGCTGGCTAGGCTTCCACCACGTGCACGTCGAATCGACTTCAAATTTCACGCTATACCATGCCGGGCCATGTCATGAAGCTTTGGGTATGGAGCTTGCAGCCACCACTGCAGGAACGCGTGCTTTGCGCATGCATTTCACACCCATCTGCCCCGATGCGGTCTAGTAGCTGCACATCTTGAATGGACAACGCGAACAGGTCCACATGGCCGAGACTTGAATCGCTGAAGCAGCCATGGGCGCGGCGCAGCTGTCCGAACCGCGCGTGGCTTGGAGTCGCGATACAGAATCATGGTGTTGAGTGGTGCGTTTTCACGGGCGAGTCCGTGGACCTGGGCGCTAGCGTTCCCGTGGCGTCACCCCTGGCCCAGACCGGTGTCCAGAAAAAGGAACGCTCCAGGAACCGATCTGAGGCGATGAAAACTACATCAGGTGTGCGGCTGATGTGGAGATGACGTTTGTGGGAATTCGGAGTGTCCGGCGTGCTGGACTGATTCATGCTTTTTGGAGGCAGGACAGCTTTTGGACTTGTGTCGGTGTCGTTCTCCTCAAATGCAAATTCATGGAAGTGAAAATGAGCATTGGGATGCCTGACCGGTTGTGTAAGATGTAAGCAAATTACCTCAAGGCTTATGTGCAGATACGAGGCGACCCTTGTCTGGGGAAGAACGAGAGCAGATCTTGCACGATAACGTTCCGCACCACTGATCATCAACGCATACACAGACCATCTGCATCTCACGGTGCAAGATGCCGTGGAAGACGTCCAGGTCTGGGCGCATGTTTTGTTACCTCTCCTTGGCAGGCATTGAGAAGTGCTTGATGCATTTTGGCAAGAGACTTGGTCCAGCTTGCCGCACCGTCGACTGCCGAGGTATCTACAGGTACAGCTGTTATCTTTCGCACCTGCCGTTCCCAACTTCACCTGTTTATCTACAGCCGCGCCTCGTTTCCAGAGATGAGCAGCGCAATCCTTCGGGCGGCAGCGCAATAATCGGGCCTCCAGTGCCGTCACTGTTCGGATAAACAGTTGGAGTCTACAGTACCTATGGCAGTGGTAAGTATTCGATGTGGATTCAAGACTTTGCAGCAGCCAGCTGCAAACAAAAAGTGATCTATAGAGGTATACAAAGTATTTCAGTTTGAATCTTAGCACCTTGGGTTCTAGTCTTGCGTTCTTCACTGTACTTGCGGAGAGGTGCTGCTAGAAGACGAACATTTGAGGATCCACATTAATTACTTACCCTGCCATACTGTATGTAACCTTCAAGCCGACAAGCAAGAGCATTCTACACATCTCAAATGTGCTAGCGCGGTGCTCTCAGCAGAGTCTCTCTGCGCGTTTGAATTGAGTAAATATGCACAAGAAGTCTCTTGGTCTACCTTGAGCGAAGTCATCAGACCCAAAGAATGACAGCCACTTCCGTCGTGAACCAGAAAACGGCTAGCCACGACCCACGACCCATGGATCAACACCAACAACCCACAGTTGCCAAAAATTGTATCACTATGTAAGGGAGCCGCTGTCAACTGTATTTCTCACAGCCATCATGGCGGCCACCACACTAAAGATGGAGGATGCGACAGCACAAACCGAGACCAACATGGAAGCAGGATCTCAGATCGCCGTCGAGCAAGCAACATCACACGCACCCAACGTTCACGACGTGCCTACAACAGACAACGAACACGACCAAGAAGCCGAGATTGATTACCGCGAAGACGACTTCGACTGGACCCAAGACTTCAGCGCTCCAGTCAAGGACGAGCACCCTCCCGTACCTCGCAGCAAGCTACCACTCGTACGGAAGCTGCTCTGAAGCGGAATTCGAATGGCACCACTTAATGGGGTCGACAGGTGTTTGGATGACGAGCTTCAAGCAGACGGGAGAAAGGAGGAATGCAATATAATTACGATCACACTGCTTGTGTTCTAAGCAAGGACATTGCTGGATAACCAGAAACGCGTTCATACGTCGTGTGCATTAGCGACTAGTTGCTATGCCTTAATGTACCTCACGTGCGAGTTGTCCACTGTTGTCAAGACACACCAAGCTTCACATTGAATCGGAGTATATCAACAGCATCTTGGGTGTGGAGATTGGGATGAAACGTCCCCGCAAGGACCGCGTTCTATGGTAATCAAGTATCATAGTTAATAAGTATTTAAAAAGTACTGTATAGATAGTAAGATTTACAATCATAAACCTTTCAATTAATATCAATCTATCTAATACCTTGAAA
This sequence comes from Boeremia lycopersici, assembly GCA_022609225.1. Classification (NCBI taxonomy): domain Eukaryota; kingdom Fungi; phylum Ascomycota; class Dothideomycetes; order Pleosporales; family Didymellaceae; genus Boeremia; species Boeremia lycopersici. The sequence continues at coordinate 84,670 of JAGKPY010000112.1, forward strand.
AAAGCCTTAGAAGCTTTATAGATATGTCATAAATACACAACTAAAGTAGAAGCGCGCACCCAGTACCCCGACTCCTGCCCAACACCCTCACCTCCCACCACCCCAGCAAGAAACGACCAACCCCATCCACAAGACACACATGTGAATCCCGGATGCCGGCAACACCGCACTCAATCCCACTCTCCGTCCTCCGCGCACCACAGCACCCCGCCGAAAACCTGCTGCATCAAGCCGGCCCCAAGCCATGACGTCACCGCAACCACACTTCACCCTGACCTCGCCGCATATACATAGCCCTCACCCCCCACCGCCTTACCCTCCACCCAAATCACCACAACCCCACCACCACACCCATCCCAACCCGCAACACCCAGCAACCATGCCCTCCTCCCAGGTAACCCACGACTCCTCCGCCGCGCACACCCACGCCGCCACCACCCACGCCGCCCGCGCCACCGAAACGCAGGAGCACCACGCCAAGGCCAGTGCGTCGGGGGGTCTGAACTTGAATCTCTTTGGGGCGCTGTCTGGCGCGCTGTCGAGCGCGAGCCGGAAGACGACGGCGGGGGAGGCGAGCGTGGAGGAAAGGAGGGATGTGGGTACGTTGTTGCGTGTGGATTTCTGTGTGATGTGGTTGTTTATGCGTGTTTGCGGTTTTTGAGGATGAGGTGGGCGGACGGTGTGGGGGGTGCGGGGCGGGCGCACGGCGCGGCAGGGGGGGGGGGGGGGCTTACGCTTCTCACGCGCTCCTGATGCAACACTGTTGTGTGTTCTGTGGACTTTGCGCTGGCTTGTGTGTTTGTACTCCTGAGGCTTGTTGTCGAGGCGTGCTCCGTCTTCCCACCTCCGCGTTTCTTCTCCTTCTTCTTCTTCTTCCTCCTCTTCTTCTTCTTCTTCTCCATCTTCTGCTCCTTCTCCTCCCCCTTCCCCTTGCACCTCTCCTTCTTCCTCTTCGTCTTCTTCTTCTCGGGGGGGGCGGGCGGGGGGGGGGGGGGGGGGGGGGGGGGGGGGGGGGGGGGGGGGGGGGGGGGGGGGGGGGGGGGGGGGGGGGGGGGGGGGTGGGGGGGGGG